>JAGKQL010003836.1:0-18174 GCA_018398635.1 Cyprinodon brontotheroides | reverse complement strand
ACAAAGAAGCCATTGGCGAGTGGAAGTCGTTCATTGAGTGAGTGAGTCTCTTCACTCTGCCCCACTCTATGTCTCATGTGAAACTTTCAGACAGTCAGTTGCAGAAATAGGTTTTGTAAAATTTGTAATTGGAAATGGAAAATAATTTATGTTGGATATTGTGCAATAACGGCAGCTGCAAATTGCTTGTTTAATGTATGTAAGCTCATAATTCCATGTATGTAGCTACAATAGCTGATATATTCAGTTTCTTTTGATGTTGAATTAAGCAATGCGTATTGCAAAGTTAATAAACATTAACAATGTTTTGTTTTGATTTAAGACCTTACTAATTTTTTCGCTAAAGCTATTTCAAAAATGTCTTATTTTAAGTGCTTTTATAGCTATTATTAATCGCGAATTAAGGTGTCATTCAAAAGTTAACACAGTCAAGGGATCAAAATTCTAATTTTAAGTAATTTAATCTTAAATAAGTGGGCATTAAAATTCTAATTTTAAGTAATTTAATCTTAAATAAGTGGGGCTTTTCATTGCTGCAATTTTACTTAAGATATTGTCTAGTTTTAAGGCCCATTTTAGTCGGTCAGAGGCAAGAACATTATGCTTATTTTAAGATTTCTTGTCAAATAAAAATTGCTTACCCCATTGGCAGATTTTTTTTGCTTGAAACTAGATAAAATTATTGAATTTCAGAATATTTTGCTTATTTTTAGTAGGTCTGTTTTTGCAGTTTAAACCGGATTCCAAAAAAGTTGGGACACTAAACAAATTGTGAATAAAAACTGAATGCAATGATGTGGAGGTGTCAAAAACAAATATTTTATTCAGAATAGAACACAAATCGCAGATCAAAAGTTTAAACTGAGAGAATGTATCATTTTAAGGGAAGAATATGTTATTTCCAAATTTCATGGCGTCAACAAATTCCAAAAAAGTTGGGACAAGGCCATTTTTACCACTGTGTGAAAAAGTTTCTTCTAACAAGGCCAATACAGACGTCTGGGGATGAGAACAAAAACAGGTCAGGGGGTAATCAGGTCCAGGGCTGGTCACTTTGTTGCACCTTCCTCTTTACGCCAAATGTTCTGGAGGTGGAGCAGAGCGGCAGAAGGGGAAACCAGGATCCTTCACCTACGGCTGGCGGCAGGCTGCAGAATGTGGTCTGGCTTGGTGGAAAAATGCAGGCTTCCCTGAAACAGATGAGCTTGGAAGCATATGTTTTCTAGATCACCAGGTTTGAGTTCCTGCAAGCTTCCAGATTCTTCAGGGGAGCAGGTTTCTAGCAGATCTTTGGCAGGTTTGGTTCTCCAGGGTTCTTCTGAGATCACACGGACAGATTTCCAACAGAGAAACTCTTCTGACCAGGGGTTTCTGGTTTCAGACAGGTTCAACCTGGGAAGCAGAGAAGACAAAATGGATCAGGTTCAGGTTTCAGGTAGTAAGAAGACTAGACAGACAGGTTGGCTCAGGGTTTGCTGTATCGTAACTGACTAAACACTCTGGCACTGGAGTGACGTGTCCTCGGAGCCCACGAGCATCCAGTACTGTTTTCCTGCCTTGAGCCTTACGCACAGCGATGGTTCCAGAAGTCAGCTCCATCTTTTGATGATGTTATGCACGGTTGATGATGATAACTTAAAAGTCTTTGCTATTTTACGCTGGGCAACACCATTCTGGTATTGCTGCACTATCTTTCTGCGCAACAATGGTGGAATAGGTGATCCTCTTACCATCTTGGCTTCAGAGAGACACTGACACTCTGAGAGGCTCTTTTTATACCCAATCCTGTTGTCAATTGACCTAATTAGTGTTAGTTGGTCTTCCAGCTGTTCGTTATATGCTCAATATCCTTTTCCCAGCCACTTATTGCTACTTGTCCCAACTTTTTTGGGATCTGTAGACACTGTGAAATTTTGAATCAACATATTTTTCCTTTAAAATGTTACATTTACTCAGATTAAACTTTTGAGCTGTCATCTATGTTCTATTACGAATAAAATATAGACATTTGCCATCTTCACATCATTGCATTCAGTTTTTATTCACAATTTGTTTAGTGTCCCAACTTTTTTGGAATCCGGTTTGTACAATAATAAAATACATCTTTACAGGAGACAAATATGTATTTTTAAAAGAAAGAAAGCGCAAGTATGTTCATGGAGTAGTAGGAATAACGGACAATCCAATGAGTGTTTCAGCCAGAAATAAAATAATAGAACTCCATAGCTAACAGGTATATTTGTGTGGAGATTGCTGGTGCATTTAAAAAAGCTCTGACAGCAAAAGTTTCTACAGGTTTCACTGACTCAGATTGAAGACTTTTTATTACCCTAATAAATGAAGAATCTGTATGTTTAGAATGATGGAATCAGACAGAGAGTTATGAACAAATCCTGATATTTAAAGTAGAAAATAAAATCCAAATAAATAACATGTTTGAAAAATATTTTTCAACATTAACTGATAAAGCAATCTTTCCAGCAGGTTATGCATTTCTGAAAGTAAACAATAAAGAACTCTACAGCTAAAATATGGATTCTTTACTGTATTTTCACCTGATCTCCAATAGATCCAGTTCTTCATGGAGGGTAGAGGAACCAGAACATTTACTCAGTAAGAGCAGCAATACTCTCATTAGAAGATTACTGAAGTGAAAGTAAACAAGTGAAGTAAAGTACAACTACTCCTACAAAGGAAATGATTTTCTAAAAGTTACTGCAGTAAATGTAACTAGTTACTATCCACCTCTGGCAGGTTGTTTTAGACCAAATCAGCTCATTAACATCATTTCTTTCTTCCTGTCTGACATGAAATCTAAACTAACTTTACTTTTTTAGATCAACTAAGATTGAAACTATTTCTGTAGATTTGTTCCTGAAAAGCCTCCATCTGAAGGTAATGGAACAGGATTTTATTGACTGATTATTTCAGATCCACTTCCAGCTTAGTTTCTGTGTCAGTCCATAGCTCCATGGTTCCCAGTACCAGACTGGGAGCTGGAACTGGAAACTGGTTCCTGTGGAGCAGCATGGAGTCCTGGGGCCTCATGCAGAGAAGAATGTGCAGCTTTCATGATCAAAGTTAGGGCCTAGGCCAGGCTTAAAGACATTTAGATTGACTTTGTTTGATCATCAATAAATCAAGAATAGTAACGTCTGAAATGTTGCATCAACTATAAAGAAATCTATTTTATGTTCCCTTTACAGGAACCAAATGTTTGCTCTCAGACCTGATAACTGTGGATTATTCTGGATTATTTTGTTGGATAGTTTTAGGTGATAATTATTTCTGGTCTGTGGTGAAATAGTTCTGCATGTTTGTACCATCAGAGACCAGAGAGTGGAGAACTTTCTCTGATGGTCTGATTGGCAGCAGGAAGCTGCTGCAGGTTAATCATTGAAAATGTTGAAGTCATATAAAGTTCTAGCAGCTGATCTTTGATCTGTGAGCTGAACATTAAATCTGCTTTCAGAGTCACAGCAGCTTTCAGACTCAGAGGACCGACAGCAGAGAAGAAGTCCAGGAGTTTCTCTCCAACACAGACCTGGTCCAGACAGCAGAGCTGCAGAGTGAAGAAGTTCACAGAAGAAACTGAGTGAGTCCATCTTTGATTATTCACATCTCCAAGCTAAGATTTAGATTGAATGAATGAGACATGAGCCTGATCCCATCAGATTGTAGAGCAGCAGGCTGTAGTGAGTGTTGAGGAGCTGCAGGTTGTTCCCTACCATCAAATCAATCCCACTCTACACTTCCATCCCATCTGCTGCTGCTTTCTGCTCCAACAGACCAACTCTGACTGGAATGTTCTGTTGATCTCTGGGAAAACTCTCAGACTGGAGTTCTGACATCAGGTCCTGGTTCTGGACCGGACTCTGATACTGGACTCCAGTTGATCTTTAACTGGTTTTATGGCAGCTCAGAGTTCATGTGTGTTTGGAGCCTGTTGATAAAAGTGGAATAATGCTGACTCATCAGTCAGAGGTCCAGTCCCAATAACCGCCCTCCTGCCGCCTGCAGACTTTAACTCTGTGTTCCTGCTGAGGGTTCCAGTGCGTAGTCTGTCCCCATCCTCCAGAGCCGTATTTGGCCCCGCCCCCTATGGGCCCTAGATCCACACTTTAGCTAAGAGCGCATCAAAGCAGGTTTTGGTGAAGTGAATTTCCCACAATTCTTTGCTGCATGCTTTGATTAAAAAGCAGAAATGTGGTGACGATCCAGCTCCTGTGCCGTTTGACTTCATTCATATAAAATTCCCTGTAAATCAGCCACAAATTACAGACAGATGTTTGTTTTTCTCTCTGTTGATATTTAATCAATAATTCTTCTCCAAAAGCTCCTGTTTAATTGATCATCCAGGAGATAATCTGAGACAAAAAGTCCATTTTCATTAAAGATTGGTGAGTAAGGGAATAGTTTGTTCAATATTTATTAGATATTAATGGAAGTTTTTATATTATCTAACCAACCTTAATAAGCATAATCTCAGGTATAATAAAATATGCAAAGCCAAACATCAGCCCTTAAATTCAGTTCATCAAAGTCACTCTGTTTGAATTGATCACATTTTCTAAACCTTCCTAAAGGAAATAGAAATATTTACGACACAAACTAGATAATAAATGTATGATTTGATAATTAATCTGTCATTAAAACTTATTCTATCAAAAAAAGGACCCTGTATAGAAAAAATACCTCATTTACTAACAGTGGCCCTCAGTAATACTAACTTTAAATTAATTAAATGACCCATTTCTCCAAGAAATAAACTCAAAAATACCAAACCAACCAAAAGATGTTGGTGATAAATATTAAAGAATATATTTACATTTGAAGTAGTTGAATTTTCTTCAGTTAAAAGGGAAATGTTTGCCTTTATTTCCTGTTTATCCTCTAAAGTTTTCTGGACTTCAGTTAGACGATTAGTGATCATGATTGATAACATTTCAAATTCTGAATGAGCTCATAGATTCTACATTCACAGTCTAAGTCGCTCCTTTTCATTCTCTAATATTTATTGCTGGAAATGGAAAGTAGTCACAGATTCTTAAAATATTTTTTAAATTATTTTTAGATAATTCTCCAATATCAAAACAATGAAAACATAAATATGTTCTGACATGTCTGAATACTATTTTCCTAAATTCTTTATTTTCATTTTCTTTCTTCTTGCATTTCCATCCAGTCAGATTCATTCTAACATAGATTTTCTTGTATATTCTAACGTGTATTTTTGTAATTTAGGATGTTTTACACATTGTGAATATTTTAGTTTGATTCTACTCATTGATTTTGAAAATATAGTTAAAGTAAGTTAGCTCCAGGGGCGGTTCTAGGATCAGAGGTTTAGGGCTGCTGGGCACCCAGGGAGCTGTCTGAACAGGCAAGATACATTTCAATGTTTTCTACAGACATTTTCAACACATCATATCTGAGACTTTAGTGTTTTGTCTTCCTGTGTTTTTGTTTTCTTGGACGAGCTGTACTGAAACTTACCTGCTTTTCCTGACCTTCCACCTTGCTCCTCTCCTTCCCCTATATGTGTCTGAATACAAAATCATTTCCTGTTGCAGTTATTTCCATCAGTAACATTCCAAAACCTGAGATGGCTCCTCTCACTTTCCATGTCTCCGTTACGATGCGGGTCACCCTGTTCCACTTCCCAACATCTTCCACACTTTTGTCCTGCGCACTCAAACGCTTCAGTGCACTTCATGTGCTCACTTCATAGAGAGGGTTTAGTGTGAATCAGAGGTGTGTTCCAGTTGAGACCTGCACAGATCCCATCAGTATAGAGCTTGGGAATAGATGAACCCATGCGTTGCATTTTGGGTTGTCAGCCATTTTATAAAACACGGTGCCTGAAGCAAACATAAACAACAGACGGTAAGAAGAGCAAGTCTGGGTTTCCTCATTAAAACAAGTTGAAAAACAGCCGTACTTGGAGAACATAGAGTAAATGAACAGAGTGATCCCTATGAACACAGAGAGGTGACTACAGACCTAAATCAGTTTTCTATTCTCCTCTAGCAGGCGGTTCATTTCTACTCGTCTTTGAGAACAAGATCTGTTCTTTCTTTTCTTCTTTGACATTTTCCCCACCTCTGATTTCTGCTTAGCTTCATCCACTTCCTCACTCAGTTCTGTTTTATTCATATCTAAGATCTGACCTGTTAAATCCTGCAGGCTGCAGGTGCAGAGATATCCCCTCTGGAAGCTCTATTGTTAGGGCTCTTTATTTCTTTTATTTTGACTACGAAGAAATCTATTTCAGATAGAAATGCATATTTAGTCAACTGATAAATGTCAGAAACAGCCACTTAAAATATGTAAATTGTCTTGCTGGTATCATGTTGTTGTTTTTATTTTTCTGCTACAAAACTGTAATTTAGAAAATGTATTATTACAGTTCAGTCTAGGAGTGTGAGTTTGACCAGGAAGAATCTAATATTAGTGATCTATAAATAGAACAACAGAGAGGAGAGAGCTTTAATAAATATAAATAACTGTCATAAGGGACTTCATATAAAACCGACACATTAACTTGAGCAACCATCTTCTCCTTCGCCATCCTCCTCTCCTTTGCAGCTGTAGTCCTGTTTCTCTGTCTATTCAACACCTTCTCCATTTTTATCATTTCTGCATTAAAATCTCTAGTTCCAGTGGGGTGAAATAGGCACTTCCTGTTGCCTGTTGTCATGGTAACTCATATAATCAGTGTTTCTAACCTGAGGCTAGATCAATTCAGAGTTGAGGATTTGAGTTTGTTAAACCTGCTTTGTGAAACAGAACCCAGAACTCAGAGCTGTTTCTGTTTTCAGGAAATGAAACTCAGACAGTCGCCGTGACTGAGAGCAGAAATGGAGCAGAACCAGCTGGACGCAGAAACCTTCTCCTGTTCCATCTGTCTGGATCTCCTGAAGGATCCGGTGACTATTCCCTGTGGACACAGCTACTGTATGAACTGTATTAAAAGCCACTGGGATGAAGAGGATCAGAGAGGAATCCACAGCTGCCCTCAGTGCAGAGAGACCTTCATACCGAGGCCTGTTCTAAAGAAGAACACCATGTTAGCAGCTTTAGTGGAGCAGCTGAAGAAGACTGGACTCCAAGCTGCTCCTGCTGACCACTGCTATGCTGGAGCTGAAGATGTGGCCTGTGATGTCTGCACTGGAAGGAAACTGAAAGCCATCAAGTCCTGTTTGGTCTGTCTGGCCTCTTATTGTGAAAAACACCTTCAGCCTCATAAGGATTCAGCTCCATTAAGGAAACACAAGCTGGTGGAGCCCTCCAAGAACCTCCAGGAGAACATCTGCTCTCGTCATGATGAGGTGATGAAGATGTTCTGCCGTACTGATCAGAAGTCCATCTGTTATCTCTGCTCTGTGGATGAACATAAAGGCCACGACACAGTCTCAGCTGCAGCAGAAAGGACTGAGAGGCAGAGAGAGCTGCAGGAGAGACGAGGAAAAATCCAGCAGAGAGTCCAGGACAGAGAGAAAGATGTGAAGCTGCTTCAGCAGGAGGTGGAGGCCATCAATCGCTCTGCTGAGAAAACAGTGGAGGACAGTGAGAAGATCTTCACTGAGCTGATCCGCCTCATCCAGAAAAGAAGCTCTGATGTGAAGCAGCAGATCAGATCCCAGCAGGAAGCTGAAGTCAGTGGAGTCAAAGAGCTTCAGGAGAAGCTGGAGCAGGAGATCAGTGAGCTGAAGAGGAAAGACGCTGAGCTGGAGCAGCTCTCACACACAGAGGATCACAACCGCTTTCTCCACAGCTACCCCTCACTGTCAGACCTCAGGGAGTCTACACCCTCAGCCGCCATCCACATCCGTCCTCTGAGACGCTGGGAGGATGTGACAGCAGCTGTGTCAGAGCTCAGAGACAAACTACAGGACGTCCTGAGAGACACATGGACAAAGATCTCACTGACACTGACTGAGGCAGAACCAGAACCAGAGAGCAGAGCTGGGTTCTTAGGATATTCATGTCAGATCACACTGGACCCAAACACAGCAAACAGTTATCTGTTACTATCAGAGGGAAACAGGAAGGTGACATGGATGAATCAACCTCAGTCTTATTCTAGTCATCCAGACAGATTCACTGGTTGGTCTCAGGTTCTGAGTAGAGAGAGTCTGACTGGACGTTGTTACTGGGAGGTGGAGTGGAGGGGGTGGGTTTATATAGCAGTAGCATACAAAGATATCAGCAGAACAGGAGGGGGGAATGAATGTGGATTTGGATGTAATGACAAATCTTGGGCATTAGATTGTTCCAAAGGTGGTTATAGATTTGGTCACAACAACATCTGGACCTCCATCTCAGGTCCTGGTTCCTCCAGAGTAGGAGTGGACCTGGATCACAGAGCAGGTGTTCTGTCCTTCTACAGCGTCTCTGAAACCAGAACTCTCCTCCACAGAGTCCAGACCACATTCACTCAGCCGCTACATGCTGGAGTTATGGTTGGTATTGGATCAGTCTGCAGAGTTCTGTAAAGCCAAATAGATCTAGTGTGTTGGTTCTGATTGTTGATCAGGGTTCCTGGTTCTGATTGTTGATCAGGGTTCCTGGTTCTGATTGGTTGATCAGGGTTCCTGGTTCTGATTCCTTGGTTCTGATCAGGGTTCCTGGTTCTGGTTGTTGATCAGGGTTCCTGGTTCTGGTTGTTGATCAGGGTTCGATTGTTGATCAGGGTTCCTGGTTCTGGTTGTTGATCAGGGTTCCTGGTTCTGATTGTTGATCAGGGTTCCTGGTTCTGGTTGTTGATCAGGGTTCCTGGTTCTGGCTGTTGATCAGGGTTCCTGGTTCTGGTTGTTGATCAGGGTTCCTGGTTCTGGTTGTTGATCAGGGTCCTGGTTCTGATTGTTGATCAGGGTTCCTGGTTCTGGTTGTTGATCAGGGTTCCTGGTTCCAGGGTGGTTCTGGTTCCCTGGTTCTGATTGTTGATCAGGGTTCCTGGTTCTGGTTGTTGATCAGGGTTCCTGGTTCTGGTTGTTGATCAGGGGTTCTGGTTGTTGATCAGGGTTCCTGGTTCTGGTTGTTGATCAGGGTTCCTGGTTCTGATTGTTGATCAGGGTTCCTGGTTCTGGTTGTTGATCAGGGTTCCTGGTTCTGGTTGTTGATCAGGGTTCCTGGTTCTGGTTGTTGATCAGGGTTCCTGGTTCTTCCTGGTGTCTCTGCTCTGCTGCTCTCTTCTTCTTTCTTTCTCTTTTTAAATGTAGTTCTCTGTGTCTGTGTTCCAGGAACCATGAAGGATTTCACCGCTGATGTTTTCTTTCATTCTTCTGACACAGAAATATTTCTCCAGATGAGAATGTAAACTTCTCTGGGCTCTGATTGTTCTGCTGTAATATCTGTATTGATGGATCTGGATGTTCTGGTTTCTCTTCCTCTGTTCTGCAGAACAAATGTTGTTCTAGTTGAAATCAGTTGAGGTTGAAGTGAACTGAACTCGCTTCTGTTTTCTGGCTTTGAATCCAGAGAAGAAAACTGAAACTAACATCAACTTAGAACTGATGCTGTTTTCTTCTAGATGCTTTAGATCTAGATCAGAAAAATCTGTGTCTGCTGTTCTGTCTCTTTGGTTTCTTCAATAAAACAAGTTGATTCCAGAGAAATGTGGAAACGTTTTCTTCTCATTCTTCCAATAAATAGTGAGTTTTGTGTCTAAAGGTCAGGTTTGAATCAGAGAAAACTGAAACTAACATCAATAATGACTGATCTGTTTTCTTCTAAAAGGGCAAGATAACAATGTACAGAAAAATGAGGTCTAAAAGAAACTCTTTGGGTTTCTTCAAAATAAGTTTGATTCCAGACAAGATTGGGAGTTTTCTTCTCATTCTTCCAAGAAAAATGATACTGATAAAGCCCAGAAAGAATTCAGCTTCAGAGTGTCTCAAATGTTATATGGATAAAATTGTTTGGTTTCACAATACTACAGAAACAAAAGTATCTGGATGATCTGCTGATGACAAAAAAAGATTGTGCTAATGCTTAGTTCAAATGTAAGAAAAAAAATCTTATTCAATAGAGAATTTATAAAACATTTTACTAAGGAAACAGATGATTTAATTTAAAATATAGAAAAATTACTTCAATATTATAGGAACTTGTAAGAAAAAATATTACAATAATCTCTTTTATGAGAAAAATGGGTCAACAATATAAAAGGTTTTTTTTCTATTTTAAATAGTATAATTAGAAATAAAACTAGAAAGATTAATTATCCACAGAATTTTATAGAAAATGAAAAAATATAAATAACATAGATGATGCGGTTAACAAGTTTTAATGAGTTTTTTGTAAATGTTGGACCAAAACTTGCAAATGAATTTGAAGATCCAGTGACATTCAATGAAGATAATCTAATAGATAGAAACTGGCTAGCTAATTATCCAGAAACCCCATCTGGATGAGAAGGAAATCAGAGATTTGTTAGCAAGTTGAAAAGCAAGACATCTACTGATTATGATGAAATAGATATGAAAAATAATAAAAAAGGTTAAAGGCAACTCATCTCCATCATCTTAGTTTTAATTTTAATTTATCTAATCTCAAAAATTTTAATTTCCCAAGAATATTCTGTTATCTAAAGTTATTCCTGTGTACAAAACTCAGGACAAGGACAAATTCCCTCAAATTACAAAACCGGTTTAATTTTTGTCAGAGTTTTGGCAAAATTCTGGAAAAAAGTTGTCAAATACAGGTTACTCTACAATTTCATGAAAGACATTCCCGGCAGGTTATACAGCATTCAGAAGAAAACATAAACATCAACGGTGATTAATTGAACCTGTAGAATCTGTGTTGTTTTCCATGGATAGCAAGAAATATTATGTTCAGGTTTTATTATGGATCTAAAACCATTTGATACTTTTGATCAATATTTTTATTTTTGTCTACTCATCTCTAGGAATGGGGGACTGGCACTAGAGTGGGCAAGAAGTTATTTAAAACAGGAAGCAATTTCTGGAGATGGGAGCTCATCAGTCAAGATGTTTCTGCATGGAGTGTTGTGTACCATGGGGTCAATCTCTGGGTCCTAAATTATTCTCCCATGTCCAAAGATGACATATGTTGGGGTTGGTCACAAAAACTAAGATTTATTTTATTGTGATGAATGACACAAATATAATAGGACCTGTCCAGGTGAGAATTTACAGCAACTTTTGGACACCATCCCCTCAGAATTACACCCATATTAAATTACCGGCTAAATGGACATTGATGGATCACTTGTAATTTGAGATATAAATTAAATCCATGATATTTGGCTAATAAAAATCAATCATCATCCTAAAAGTACAGATAGGATCTTCTGCTTTCTATAGATGAACAGAATATTGCTGCTAAAGGTCTGTCTGCAGCATCATAATAAATGAAAAAGATTTTTTGAACAAGCCTCATAACATTAAAATTGTAATTTTTACTTTTGTATCTAAATTTAGAGATCTCTGTAATAAAAAAGTAAGATATTTTCTAGATTACAAATCAATATTTAATACCATACCAGTTCTTTTTGTCTTACCCTTTTTAATTTACTTGTATAGAGGTATGGGGAAGCTTTTAATTACTAAAGCCACTGTTTATAAATAGAAGCCATCAGAATAATTCATAAAATTGGATATTGAGAACACAATAAAACAAATTTAAACCTCTCAAATCATGAAGCCAATGAAAAAGATGAGTCTCTTAACAGGACTTTCTACAGCCAGCTAGAAATAAGCTATTACCAAGTCTCAGAGACAAATTTGTTTTATGACTGAGAGAGGGGAAAAACGATTTCCCCTCTGGAACTAATTTTAAGATTGGGAAGATACAGAACTGCAAGGAAAAAGATTTTGTATGAGGGAAGTGGAGTGAGGCTATGGAACAGACTCAGACAGATTTGAAGGAATGTCCAAACCATTAACTAGTTTTAAAACAAATATAAACAAATGATTTGTACAAGATACAGGGAGAAGGGGGTTTACCCTGCCACTATGAATTAAAATCGATAAGAAGTCAAGAGAAATAATAATAAAAAAAGTGTGAGAGAAAAGGTTTTGGTATATGGATATGTATGGATATATGTGTACGTATATGTAGATAGAGATATGTGTATACCGGTTCATAGTAATTGGGGTGTGTATGTATATGCATGTATGTGTGTATGTGTTTGAGATACGGGTGTATGTGTAAGTATGCAATGTGTATATATATGTATAGGTATCTATGAGTATGTGTATGTATATATATATATGTAGCAATATATGTGTATATATATAGATATGTATGTATGCTTAAACATAGGTAGATGTTAATATAGAACAGGGGTAGTGTTGGGATCTGGAGAAGTTCCACTTTTCTCCAGCAGAGTTCGCCGTGGATCCTCCTGAGCTGAGCCTTCGACACACCTGTGGCTCATCTCATCATCAGAGGATCCTGCAGTATATAACTTTCAGGCCTTCAGACCTTGCCTCAACCTCTGCGGCGGTTAGCACCTGAACCTAGTATCTCTAGAGAACCTTTGTTGTCTCTGATCAGTTTGGATTCTAATCCCTCCTTGTCTCTGCTTTCAGGAATCATGTTTCCCTTGTAAGCTCTGGATGAGCTTAACCTGCCAAGCCTGCCCTCAGAGCCAAACCTGAAGACTCTTCTCTGGATTCCCCATGCAGCTCTGGATTAAGAGCTGGAAGCCAAAAAATCAAAGGTCTGCCCTCAAGCTAGAAGTAAGACGCTGAAGCGGTTATTGAGGAACTCTGCTGAACCAAACAATCCCTCTGGACCCAGCAAGTTCCTCTCTCAAAGCCAAAAAGCCAGGACTCCTCGAGGTATCCCAATCCAGAAACTCTTCAAAGGAAAACAAACTCTTCTGCTCCCAAAGCTAACTGGGAACTGTCATCCTCACGGGCCTCCCAGTGAACCAGCCCACACCCCAGGCTCCGGAGCCAGTTCCCGTGTTTGCATTTCCCATAGTAAGCTTTGTACTCCAATAAAAACATTGTTAAAAGCTTTTCATCTGTTTCCGTGGTGTTTCTGCATACTGGAACTTTCTTGAAACCCAGCCATGACTATAGGTTTTACTTTCGCTGGCCAAACACAAGGCTCAGCAGATCACCTCCGTCGTCGGCTGGAAGAGCAAGAGGCTCAAATCCATGGTCACGCCAGGCCTCGTGAGCAACACCCACATGGTAAAATGCCAGGCAACCCAATGATTCAGAGCTTTGGTTTAACTACTTTGAAGCAGCGCTACCTCCACGTCGGCAGCACAACCTTTTCCGGGTCCAGCTCCGGCCTCCGAGGTCGTAAATCGGGCTGTGACGCCATCACCTGAGTGCCCGCCTCAGTCTTCCTGAAAAGTTTTCTGGTAATATGAAAGATTGCAGGGATTTTTATTTCAATGCCGTTTAATTTTTCAGAACTCTCCTGACAGTTTTCCAACTGATCAAAAGAAAATAACTTTTATTCTGTCCCAATTAACCGGACGAGCCCTTGAGTGGGCGGAGGCAAGGTTTGCCTCCGAAGACAGCCTCAGTTGTCAATACTCTGATTTTGTTTCTGAATTTTCCCAAGTGTTTAACCAAGGAACTGATCAAACAATAAACTCTCGTGCCCTTTTGGACCTTAGACAGGGAAATTCTTCTGTAGCGGATTTCTCCATCAACTTCCGGGTCAAAGCCGCAGCTTCCGGATGGAATCAATGTGCTCTAAAGGGTGCTTATTTCAAGGCTTTAAACGAAAATATTAAAGATGAACTTGCAACCCTCGACGAACCAGCAACACTAGAGGAATTAATCCGCCTGACTATTAGACTGGATAACAGAATCCGAGCTAGAAACAGCTCTAAACCAAGGAATCAGGGTTTTTTTGAGTCTTCCCCTGCATTTAATAATGTACTGTTTTTTCTGCTCCCACAGAGCTCGTTGCCAAGCCGAGGTCTAAGACCCAGTCTCTCCCTTTGCCAGTTCAGGCCTCTCATACAGTGGAGACTGAATCCGAACCCATGCAGGTTGGAAATACGAGGCTAACCCCTGTGGAAAGGCTAAGACGTTTCAGGGGCAAGCTGTGTATCTACTGTGGTGAGAGTGGCCATTTCATCGCTTCATGCCCAGCTAAATCAAAAGCCGGGGCCCGTCAGAGGATCTGAGGAGTCTGACGGGCCATCCTATCTCTGTGAAATGTCCTCGTCTTATGCTCCCAGCCACCTTGTTCTTCTCAGATCAGAATCTAACATTATCTGCCTTCATCGATTCAGGATGTGAACGGAATTTAATAGACTCCAATCTGGTCCAGCATCTTCAAATTGAAACAGTCCCTCTAACCCAGCCTCTCTGTGTTTCCGCTATTGATGGGAAGAGACTTCACCAAGTCACCCACCAAACACAACCCCTCGAGCTGTTAATCTCAGGTAACCATCGTGAAACCTTAAAATTTTTTGTTTTTCCCTCTGCATGTTCCCCTCTGGTGCTGGGTTTTGAGTGGCTGGAACGACATAACCCCCATATAAACTGGACTGATCCTCATGTTGAGTCTTGGTCGACCTCATGTCATGAAACGTGTCTCCGTTCAGCAGCTCCCGCTGTGAGGTCTCCTAGAGGCGGGGGGGAGATGGACTCTCCTGACCTTACTTCTGTCCCTTCTGAGTACCATGATCTGGCTCCTGTCTTCAGTAAGGTCAGTGCTACGTCCCTTCTACCTCACAGACCATATGACTGTGCTATCGAACTATTACCTGGAGCTCCTCTACCCAGTAGTAGACTTTATAATATCTCCAAACCTGAACGTGAAACGATGGAGAAATATATTAATGAGTCATTAGCTGCTGGAATAATTCGTCCCTCTTCGTCTCCGTTGGGAGCTGGGTTCTTTTTTGTCAAAAAGGATGGTTCACTAAGACCTTGTATCGACTACAGAGGCCTGAACCAAATAACAGTTAAGAATAAGTACCCACTTCCATTACTAGCATCAGCATTCGAACCAGTACAAGGGGCTACTGTCCCGATTTAGTGAATTTCTATCACCTTCTCAAATGAAGAGATGAATGGAAGACAGCCTTAAGACTCCCTTTGGGCCAGTTTATATTTAGTCATGCCTTTGGTCTTACTGTCCCTATTGCCAAGCCTTGGTAAACTATGTTCTCAGAGACTATTCGAATGTGTTCGCTTTCGCCTACATCTAATGACATAATTATTTACTCTAAAGACCTTTCTGAGCATAAGAAGCATGCCCGCCTGGTTCTACAAAGATTACTGGAGAACAAACTTTTTGTCAAAGCCGAAAAATGCGAGTTTCATCAATCATCAATCACCTTTTTGAAATTTGTGCTCGAGGGCGGGCAGGTCAGTTTCATCTGAAGAAAAGATAAAAGTAGTTTTGGAAATGCTCAAGTACCTAAAAACCGTAAGCAGCTGCAGAGATTCCTGTGTTTCGCCAACTTCTATCGTAAGATTTATCAGGAATCACAGTCTCACAGCTCTTTCCTCTCTAACTTTCTCTAACTTCAGTCGTTAGAACCTTCCAATGGACTCCCGAGGCACAAACTGTGTTTGATAAACTTAAGACTTTGTTTTCCAGTAGCCCCAGTGTTATCCCAGCCCAATCCTTCAAAGCAATCCATCCTCGAAGTGGACGCTTCCTACTCTTGTGTAGGAGCAGTTTTATCCCAAAGACTGGACACGGATCAAAGAGGCACCCATGTGCATCTTTTTGTCGTAGACTTTCACCTGCAGAACAAAGGCCCACACAAGTAGGTGACTGCTAACCTCTTGGCTATCAAACTGCACATTGGGAGGAGCTGGAGATACTGGCTTGAGGGAGTTGAGCCCTGCCTTGCTTTGACTGATCACAAGAACCCAGCGCCATCCGCCCGCTAAACAAGCCAATCCGTCAGTCAAGGTGGTCACTTTTTCTTCTCGCTTCAATCTCATGTTCCCAGCAGACCCGATCCAAGAACATCAAACTGCATTCTCTCGCTTTTATTCATGATCAATCCGAGACGCCTTCTGAACCTGCTCCTTCCGCCTCTGCACCGTTGGAGTGCTACCGGGAAATCACCACCTTGGCAACCTCTTGTTCTTGCTTCTGAACTCCACCCTGGTGTAACGTCCTCCAAACAGAACTTATGTCCTTCTTCAGTCAGATCCGCCCGATAAGAAAGGATGCATAAGAAATAAGTTTTCCGCCCATCCGGGGGTGAGCAGAACCATCGCCCTAATCTCTAGACGTTTCTGGTGGCCTACCTTGCACAAGAATGTCAAGGAATATGTTTTGGCCTGTTCCACCTGCGCCAGAAATAAATCCTCACATCAACCTCCATCAGGTCTGCTGCATCCTCTCCCTGTTCCCACGCGTCCATGGTCCCACATCGCAATCGACTTTGTCACTGGTCTTCCCATCTCCCGAGGTATGTCTACAATCTTTACCATTATCTTTACCATTATCGACCGATTTTCTAAATCCTGTCATCTCAGGAAGCTTCCCACGGCCTTTCAAACCGCCCAGCTTCTAGTTAAACACGTCTTTCGTCTTCATGGAATCCCCCAGGAAATTCTTTCGGACCGAGGACCCCAGTTCATTTCTCAAGTTTGGAAAGCCTTCTGCTCGGCACTTAACTGTAAGTCTTCACTCACCTCAGGTTATCATCCACAGTCAAATGGCCAAACTGAAAGAATGAACCAGCAGCTCGAATCAACTCTTCGTTGTCTAACTTCCAATAACCCCACCGACTGGAGCCAACACCTCACTTGGATTGAATACGCCCACAACTCTCTCAAGTCAGCTTCCACCGGCCAGTCACCATTTCAGGTCAGTCTTGGTTATCAACCACCTCTTTTTCCCGCAGACGAGAGAGAGATTTTGGTTCGATCAGTCAACCATCACATCCGTCGATGTCAACGCATCTGGAGAGACACCATTGCTACACTCAACCGCTCCTCAGAGACAACTAAACACTTCGCTGACTCAAGGAGACGTCCTGCCCCAGAGTACACCGTTGGTCAGTAGGTATGGCTCTCCACTCGGGACATTCCCCTCAAGGGGATGTCCCATAAGCTATCTCCCAGATACATTGGTCCTTACAGGATTACCCAGGTCATTAACCCCTCAGCCATACGCCTGCAACTTCCTCCAACTCTCAGCATCCATCCCAATTTCCACGTCTCCCAAGTCAAGCCTGTTATCTCTAGTCCTTTGTGCCCTCCGTCCGACTCCCCTCCACCCGCCCTGGATATCGATGGACATCCTGCCTTCACCGTCCACCGGATTGTGGACTCCCGTCGACGAGGTCGCGGTTGGCAGTACCTCGTCGATTGGGAGGGCTACGGTCCGGAGGATCGCCAGTGGGTTCCTGGCTCCTACATCCTCGACTCATCCCTGATCGAGGAGTATGAGCGCTCCCTCCCGTTGATGTCTTCTGGACTGCCAAGAGGCGGTCGTTGAGAGGGGGATACTGTTGGGATCTGGAGAAGTTCCACGTTTCTCCAGCAGAGTCCGCCATGGATCCTCCTGAGCTGAGCCTTCTCCACACCTGTGGCTCATCTCATCATCAGAGGATCCTGCAGTATATAACCGGCCTTCAGACCTTGCCTCAACGCCGCAGTGTTTATCCAGTTTGGTTAGCACCTGAGCCTAGCATCTACCGAGTATCTTTGTTGCTTCTCTTCCCTGGTTGGATTCTAATCCTTCTTTGTCTCTGCTTACAGGAATCCTGTTCCCTTGTAAGCTCTGGATGAGCTTAACCTGCCGAGCCTGCCCTCTGAGCCAAACCTGAAGACTCTCTGGATTCTCATGCTGCTCTGGACAAAGAGCTGGAAAACCAAAGTCAAGGTCTGCCCTCACGCTAGAAGCAAGACGCTGAAGCGGTTACTGAACTCTGCTGAACTAAACAATCTCTGGACCCAACAGTTCCTCTCTCAAAGCCTAAACCGGACTCCTCAAGGTATAGATCAGAAACTCTCAAATCCTAACTCACCTGCTCCCCGCTAACTGAACTGTCGTCTCCACAGACTCCAGTGAACCTGCCCCCCCAGGCCTGAACCAGTTCCTGTACTAATTCATTGTGCTTGTGTTTCAATAAACTTGTTAAACTTTCCATCAGTCTCCGTGGTGTTCTGCATACTGGGCTTTTCTGAAACCCATCATGACAGAAGCAGGCTGTCCGTGCTCGGCCACCATCAAACGTAACTGTTTAGC
>JAGKQL010003835.1:0-18616 GCA_018398635.1 Cyprinodon brontotheroides | reverse complement strand
TTTTCAGGTTGTTTCAGGGTGTTTCAGTGTTTGGTTGTTTATGTGTTTTCAGGGTGTTTCAGGTTGTTTCAGGGTGTTTCAGGTTGTTTCTGTGTTTTCGTTGTTTCTGTGTTTTCAGGTTGTTTCAGGTTGTTTCTGTGTTTTCAGGTTGTTTCTGCGGTGTTTCTTGTGTTGTTTGCGGGTGCTCTGCGGCTGTTTTGTAAGCTTTCAGGCTGTTTCAGTGTGTTTTCACGGTTGTTTCTGTGTTTCAGTGTTTGTGCTGTTTCAGTGGAATTCCTACACTGCTTTTATGCACCTTTTTTCCTGCCTAAACGGATTCCCCTGATGTGCCGGGTGAGTCGCATGGCAAAGCGCCCGCTAACTTCTGTAGCCGTGCTCTCTTTCAGGTGCCGGTGCAGCAGTAGCTGCCTCTAAGCTGGATCTGCTTCCTGCCTGGGATCTACCAGCCGACGTCGCCCTCTCTCCATCCATTGCTTTATTCCTCGTCCCGCCAGCATGTCCGTCCTGTTTGTCCACATGGACCAGCCGTGACCCAGGAGGGAGGGGGACAGAGTGCCGTCGCCGTGGAGACGTAAGGAGGAGAAAGCTGGATTCATCTCAGACGTTACTGCGATCTGGAAGTGCTCCTGCTTGCTGTCCTTCATCCTCCTCACCCTCCTCCCCTTCCTCCCTCAGTTATGGAGATTTAAAGGAGCAGTGGGAGGTTAGGTCAAGACAGATAGGAGGGAGAAAAGACAACCAAGACCTATTTATTGCCCTAAGCAAGAATAAAGGAGAGTGGAAGGTGATTCATTCAGTCACTTGGTCTAAATAAAAACATTTGAAGCACATGAGCAGCTCTTCACCTGCGGACGGAAGGAGGAGCTGAGCCGACCACGGACAGAAAGAACCAAAACAGAGAAAGTATCTTACTGACATGTCAACAACAGCAACAATGGGGGAAATGGCCAACAGCGCTGTGGAGTTTTATCCCAAAGGGACTAGAGGCAGGGGCGGAGGAGGAGGAAGGGCAGATGGCAGCCTGGCAGGGGGAGACTTTGGGGTCACAGTGAAGGAGCTAAGGGAGCTGATGGAGCTGCGAGGAGCTGATGCTCTACAGAAGATCCAGGACTGTTATGGAGACACAGACGGCCTGTGCCAGAGACTACAATCCAGCACCACTAATGGTGAGTCTGCATGGCAGCTGGCATAACGCAGAGGTTAATGGTTAAAGAACTGGAAACTAGAACTAATGTTGTGTAGTTTTACCAGCAGATCATAAATATATAAAATAACTAGGACTGCAGGTGTAGCTAATTAATAAGTTATTATAATCAAAGGGAAAATTAATGAATGATAATAAGTTAAATGAGTGAAATCTACTTCCTTACAGGGTCTTTAGTCTTTTACCCAAAGTTGGACCTCCTGACCGGTGGTTAGAATCCAGGTGTCATTGACCACTTTAGTAATTTATACTAGCAGAGCTATTAACCACCAACCAAAGGAAATATTCTATGTTTCTTCAAGCGTCAAACCAAAGGAGGGTGGATCAGGCTCTGAGTGATAAACCTGCATAAATAATCACAGACGACAACAGGTTAAAATATCTGCACCTTTATTGGCTAATAATCCCTATTATAGGGCTGGGCAATAAATCAAATGAATTTGATTAATTTGTGTTTTTTAAAAGTCCACGATTTGAAATTTTGCTAAAATTTTGCTAAAATTGAATAAGTTTTTTCTCTTGCTTGTTTGCTTCCTGTTTCTGCCTGATATCGCGCTGCACTGTTTACTGTTTTCTAACGCCATGGCTGCCGACCAATCTGAAGAGTCGGTACCGAGTAAAGGGACTCGTCCCTCCTATGGAAGTGGTTCAGCTTGACAAGGCTGATATGGAGCAGACTACAGAAAATAACCTGTAAATACATAAATAATGCCAACACACAAAAGCAACTAAAAGTTAGAAAAAGCTGCAAACTAGCTCCAAATAACAGAAGAGCTCCAGACCACTATAGAGACACAATCAGCAGCTGATGTAGGACCAGACCCTCAGGTTTTTAAGGCCGATGCTGAAACCAGTCTGACTGATCCCTGATATGAACTGCTGATAGTTTGGCTCTGACTTTTCAAGCATTTATTGCTTCTTTCTCCTCAATTTAAATGATAAATGTGATATAATGATAAGAATATGATTCACAAGTCTCAATTTAAAACAAAAAGAGAAACTTTTATTAACTAAAACAAACAATCGGTAGAAAATTCGGGAAAAAAATACTGACAAAAAGTTTTCTTTATTTTTTAAGATTTTTTTTTTTAATTGAAAGAAAAATGGCGCTGTGAAAAACAATCTAGAAATAAGTAAAGTCTTAAATTAAGTGTATTCACTTCTTAATTTGAGTAGGTAAATGAGATAGTTTGCCAATGGAATGAGTGTATTTTACCTTAAAATAAGATAATTAGATAATATGCACTTGAAATAACACAATGCAATTGTGTTTTTCTTTATTTTAAATGTAAATTGTCTTGTTCCATTGGCAAAGTGTGCCCTCACTTACCTCCTTAATTTAAGAAAAAATGTGCACTTAATTTAAGAAAAATTGACTTATTGAGATTTACATTTTTGCAGTGCAAAGAAAGATTTGAAAGTAAAAATAAATGTT
Source organism: Cyprinodon brontotheroides (assembly GCA_018398635.1). Lineage (NCBI taxonomy): Eukaryota > Metazoa > Chordata > Actinopteri > Cyprinodontiformes > Cyprinodontidae > Cyprinodon > Cyprinodon brontotheroides. The sequence goes on along the minus strand of JAGKQL010003835.1, from coordinate 15,977 downwards.
TTAAACCAGTTTACTTGAAAATAATTGTTTTGTTTCAGTTTAAACAATACTTCTTGTTTTTGAACCATCTTTATGGCCCTAATTTGGCTCCATAGAAATGCAGGGAAGTGACGATGCACGGAATCAAGGCATGATATCTCAAAGCTGAATGGATCGGCACATATCGGCCCATACCAGAAAATACTGACCAAAATATATCTTCTTGCCGATGTATCGGTCCAACTACATTATGAATTAAGGTCTATTTACCAGAAGACATGATCCAAAGACATGATCTAATTTCCATCTGAGGAGATTTGGAGAGAAAAAAGAAAAGTGATGTTTTACTTTGAACCATTTTTAAACAGAGAATCTGTCTGTTAATCTTCTTCATGTCATGTTTTAGGTAAATATCTAACCAGCATGCAGAACAACAATCAGCAATCTGGAAATTATTTAAAGAGTTAATTTCACAGAGTCTGTAAATGAACAGAAATCCAGGATCAAGGATGATTGGTGTGTCAGGAAGTTAGTCAGGGGATGATGACAGTCAGGATCCAGGAGGTTAGTTTCAGCTGTACTTTCAAAGCAATCTTGGGAAATCCACCAGAAGGAGTTATTGGACTTGAACCAGCAACCTGAGAGCAACAAACTGACTTGGCTCTTGATGTGACTTAAAGATGCTCAGTGGGACGTTCTCAGGTCTCTGTTTAGGAGTGATGAGATCCTAGAGTTTGAAACAGGGATTTAGTCTAGTCTAGCTCACCACCACAACAAAAGCCATAATGCTTTCTGAGGTGAGCTCTTGCAAAGCATCCTGGGATATAACCATGGATGATCACTACTTTTCAAGGTGTATTGAAGGAAATTTTAAGTCCACTACTTTTTCATTGACTAGAGCAGTGATTCCCAACCAAAGGTGCGTTACTCCTAGTGGTACACAAGAGCATTGCAAGGGGTAAGAACAAAATGTCCAAATAGGGACACAAGTCAAACATGGTTGGGAAACAATGCATTAGAGGTTTGGACACACATGTAAAATGGCGCTTAGCCACTATATAGTGCTCTATATGAGCTCATAAAGGTTAAGCTGGGGGTACAGTGTGCGATTTTTTTTCACTGTACAATTTTTTCAGATTTTTTGCACGCAGCTAATACGAACAGTCGATGGAGGGGTGGGGGTTCATCGATGATGTCACCGGTTCTCGGGATACGCAGCGCTTCGGGATGAAATGTCTTTAATGGAGGGAAGAGGAGCCCCCCATGATCCTCTGCTGTCCTCCACCTTCTTCCAGTCTGAGGCGCTGCAGCCTCCACACCACACAGTGAGCACAGCTGCTCAGAACGCTCTCTCATGGTGCTTCTGGAGAAGGTGGGGGAATGGGGTGGGGAGGCAGGTGGGGCTCCCCTCATCCTCCGCAGGAAGCGCTGCTGGGCCCTTCTGAGCCCTTTGGACCAGTGAGGTGGTGTTTCCAGTCCAGGTGAGGGTGTCTGTGATGAATGGGGTGCTGTTGACCACCTCTACAGCTGAGCTGTTGATGAGCAGTGGAGCGCGGTTAGGCCGCTTCTTCCCGTGAAGTCCACCATGATCTCCTTGGTCTTCTCCACCCTTCAGGATCCATCAGGGCTGTTATCTCTGCTCCACCAGCTGCTCCACCTCCTCTCTGTAGTCCAGGTCGTTGTCGCCTCTCTGATGAGGTCCACCACCGTGGTGTCGCTCTGCAAACTTCACCATGTGATTGGTGGTTAACCTGGGGACCTTGAGGTCAGTGTCATCAGGGTGAACAGCAGGGGGCTGCAGGACGCAGCCCTGAGGGGAGGGGCTTCACTGAGCTGACATCAGAGGGTGTTCTTGTCCGGCACCCCGACTGACTGGAGGGTCTGTTGGTGAGGAAGTCTAGCAGCCAATTGCAGAGGGGTGTATTGAGCCCGTGCTGTTCCAGTTTGCCCATCAGATGCTGTGGGATGATGGTGTTGAAAGCTGAACTGAAGTCCAGGAACAGCATCCGCACCTGGGTGTTCTTCTCCTCCAGGTGTGCCAGGCCCAGGTGAAGAGCAGATGAGGTGGCGTCCTCAGTGGAGCAGTTCCGTCGGTAGGAGCAACGGAAACGGGTGGTGGAATGTTGGCGGCAGACTGGAGACGATGTGTTCAGCCTTGACCAGCCTTTGGAAGCACTTCATCATGATGGGAGTCAGAGCGACAGGCCGCTAATCATTGAGGGAGGCGACCTGAGGCTTCTTTGGGACTGGAATAATGGATGTTGATGGTGATGTTCTTTTTGATACTGACATCCTCAATACATTTGTTGATGTAGGCTGACAGTCATAGCATACTCATCAATATTTTATAAGTTATTATATGTTGCTGCAGCCTTGAAGATGTTCCAGTCAGAGCTTTCAAAACAGTCATGGAGTGTCTCCATGGCACCCTCAGACCACACTCTGACCTCTTTAACTGTCGGTTTAGCCCTGATCAGCTGGTGATGACAGATAGGTGATCTGATGAACCGAGGTGGGGGGGCTGTTCTGAATGCATCTTTGATGTTAGAGTAAACCAGGTCTAAAATATTTTCACCCCCAGTTGCAAAAGTCCCCGCGGCTATTGGTAGAAATGAGGGAGAACAGTCTTCAAGTTAGCTCAAGCCAAAATCTCCAGCAGTCGATGAAAACAGCCTCTGTGTGCAGATTGGAGCTCATAGATGGTATAGAGTCTTCATGGCCTCTTTAGTGTTAGCGCTGGGGGGGCACATAAACAGCAGTGATGCTAACCACACTGAACTCTCTGGGCAGACAGAACGGTCTGCAGTTAACAGTCAGAAACTCAATGTCTGGAGAGCAGAAGCTGGCGACTGATTTAGCATTTTTACACCAGCTGTTGTTGATATAAACACAGATTCTTAGTTATTTGTTCCTATCAGTGCAGTATAGCATTGTGCAGCGGCTCCTGATCGGGTGATGGTCGTGAGAGGCTGGTCGCCCCTCGTAGCCCCCTTTACACTATATGCCTTACGACGCATAAAAAGGCTAAAAGTCAGCCCAATCGAAAGATTCTCGGACAACTTGAAAATCGCCCCGCAAATCGCACAGTGTACGTCCGGCTTTAGAGGTTAGGACGGATGTTCGATCAAGCCACAGTCTTTATAGCTACAGTGTGCAACGTTTAGCCACTAGGGGCTCTAGACGTGTAACTTCCAGGTTTAGCTCCTCTAAAAGTATCTGAAAAAGCTGCACTGTCGCCAAATTAATCATCCTCCCTCTGCGATTTGGGATCTAATACTAGAAAACTTTAGATCAAGGGTGCTAGTTAGCTGTCCTGTTTGAGGGGAGCTGAAACTGCAGTGGCACTCAGGGTGGCTAGACGCATTCAGTAACCTTCTAGAGTTACATAGACAAGTTTTTGAGAAGACCAGCCTGCATGAAGCATCGATACGTTCCAAATACTGAATACTAACCTAAAAAAACATTTGCTTAATACCAAAAACAAAGATGATATTTTGGTAAAAAACGTACAGTGTAGTTTTAATTTGCTGTTGTTTGTGTTACTATCAGTGTTTGTGTATGTTTGTCTTAGCAGTACTTTTGGTGTTTACGGCATCTTTATTGACCACCATACTTTTTTAAATCATCATTCCCCTCATTTTCTTTTCCTCTTGTTCAGCTCTGTTATTCCTTGACTTTCTTTAATACTGGCTTTTCTCCTTCCACACTTCCTCCTCCTTTATACGCCATTGCGTTTAAACTTGACCTCCAAATTAACATTTGCAGGTAATTCAAAGTGACCCTTCTTTACTGAAATTGGCCATAAATGGAAAATAAAAAAGCATGAAGAGAGACTGTTAAATGTTTCGGAGCGCAGGCAGAAGTGGGTGAAGGAACCGTCTGGATGGACACGTTTGCACTAAATGAAAGTGCAGAAGGATAAGCTTAAAGGATGGAGTAACAGTCAGAGCTGCATCCAAACAATCTGATCTCTGCTATCAACATTTGGCTCAATAAATGGCACAGACTGTAAACACGCTCAAAACACAGACTGGAAATGACCATTAATGTCATTGCAGGCCTGGGTTATTCCTGCACCAGCAAACTGAATTATCTTTGGTTCATCCTACAGAATAAAAGTGCTGAGAACGGCAGCAAAGCACATGTTACTGCGGGGTGGGGTAATCCTGGTTACAGCAGACAGTTTCCGGGTGAACTGAAGGAGCACGGATGGATGGACTGATTGATGAGGGGATGACAGGATTATGGTGGATGAACAAAGGAAAAGCTGAAAGGAAACAAAAATCAGTGGAGAATGAAGTAAAAGTGTGTTGCTGTGGGATTAACACCTAAATAAAGAAGAACTTCATCACCACGGCGGGTTAGGTCTGATTACTTTCCAACTTTTTTAATGGGAATACAAGCGGTATATTCTCAGGTACCATTCAGAACATAACACTACTTCCTAGTTCTTCCCCTGCTCCTCGTTACAGTGCTTTAAAAAGTATTCATACCTCTCTAACCTTTCACCATGTGTGGTTCACACTTTATTCATTGAAGGAAATCAAGCTAATGTTCAAACCAAAGCAGCAGGTGATTCTAAATTGGCATGGAAATATACAAAGAAAGCATCTGAGCAGGGTGGGCTGTAAAAGCTTCAACCAATTAACTTTGATACCATGGAAATAAAATCTAAATTCTAAATCTCAGCATATTTGAAGGCATCAGAGTTTTGGAAGGCCAAGAAACACATCAGACTAGTTATAGGGAAAGTTCTGGAGATATTTAAAGACTGTGGCGGGTGGTGCATCTGGTGTACCTGAGCTTTCAGTGGGTACCCCTCAACTGAATCTACTTCTTAACTTATATTCAATTTATTTCAGTTTATTTCTTTTTTTCCCCCCAACTATATTTATTGAACATTTTTTAACACCATAACAAACAGAGTACAAAATATAAAGATGACACATTTAGTGGCACATCTGTATGTAAACACCTCAAAACAAGGTTCAACAACCCAAACCCTCACTTTTACAAGCCTTCTTGACCAGACAGACAGAACACACAAGCATTCACACACATACTCACTAGGGATGGGACGATTTATGAAAACCGTCCCAACCGTTCGGTTCGACTGTCTCAGTTCGGTTCGCGTGTGTTGCGTTCGGTTCATGTGCTGCTCCTTTTTCTCATAGGCGAAGCGTTTACACTCCAGAGCAGAAGGTGGCGGTATTGCGACCAAAGCCAACCACCAGTAGTAAACAAGAAGAAGAAGAAGCGAAGCAGCGTAGCCGGGCGTAGCAGAAAAAAATCAGTTGTTGTGGAGAATTGTGTGGGTATGGCGAGTGGGAAAGAACAGGAGTTGGAAGACGCGCCAGCAACACTTTATAGGTCTGCTGTATGCGACCGCTTTGCATTTAGAGTGACCTACGATGACGGCGGGAAGAAAGCTGGGGATAAAAGTGCAACAGTGTGCTGCGCTCCAGACCGGCTGCTCAAAGCAAAGCCTACAGCCCCCACTGTGGCTCCCGTCCGCTCCGCTCTGAGTCCCTTGGAGATGGTAGAGGGCATGCGCCAGATGATTAAATTCAAAGCAGCAAAACATGTGGAAATGATCCAGGGTTTCCGCGGATCATTTAAAATAATTACAATCCATTATTTTTTGGGGGATTTTTTCATTAATTTCATAAATTTTTATGGGATTTCGGGGTAACAATCAACATATACCGAATCGAACCGAACCGAAAACCGTGACCACGAAACCGTAAATCGAACCGAACCGTGGATTTTGTGAACCGTTCCACCCCTAATACACACACTTACTCTTTAGGGACAAATAAATAAAAATAATCAAATAAAAATATTAGTATAGAAAATCAGAAGGAGGAGAAAAGAATAATATATATATACGTACATATACCCATACATATCAGAATGCCATAAACACATAAACAAATAAACAAACTAGTAAATAAATAAAACAACCTCTCTCCTACTCAACTCTCAGTTCTTGAGATTTATAATTAAGAGATTCTGTGTGTCGTAGGAAAGGGTCCCAGGTGGAACTGAATGATTTCCCAGAACCTTTAAGTGAAAATCTGAGTTTCTCAAGCTTCAGATTATAGAGTACCTCCCGGATCCAGCGGATATGTGAAGGAGGATGGGCAAGTTTCCAATTAAGCATAATCAATTTACGAGCCAGCAGGGCTGTGAATGAAACGACACCTTTTAACACCTTGGGCAAGTGAGTACTGGGAAGGACACCAAACATTTCAGTCAATGGATTAGGAGCAATGGTGCAGCCATAGGCCAAGCCTAATGTGGTAAATATATTGGACCAAAACGACGTCAGATTAGGACATGTGTGAAAAACAAAAAGTGTCCATTGCACCAATAAGACTTCCATGCATCCAACAGTCCTGGTTCCCTAAGCAATAAGGCACACATTGGCCATAGTAGCTGGTAGTAATAGTACAAACTACAAAATAATAATAATAAATAAAGAAATAAAAGAAATAAAGAAATAAAATTATAAGCATAAGTGCGTAGTATAAGCAACAAATAAAAAATTTAAATAAGAATAAAATAAATGTCGAAAAATCTAATAAAAATAAGAAAAATTAAAACACACAGATCACAATACCAACTATATTTAAAACCAAGAAAAGAGAGCAGCAAAGTGTCAATATCAACTCAAAAGTTGTTGTCCCCTGCTGCCATACAGCAATAGGTAAAACAGAACAAAATAGTTAAAGTCGCCATAAACTAAAATGCTGCACATATTCTATCCAACAGGAAATCTGTCCTCCGGGAGGCTCGGGTCAACATTCACCCGGAGAGTCGGAGGCTTATGAAAATCCCAGAAGCCTCCCCTCAGCCAGAAGGCGAGGAACTTTCTCGAGCCGTCCTCGGTATCAATAAACAGCCTAGCTGGACCAGCATAGCGCTGGCTTGAGGCCCATGTTGTACAACTGCTTTGGCGACATCTCGATATTTTCCACGCTGCTCCAAAACTTCTGGGCTGTTGTCCCTCAAAAATGTGAATGGGGAGAATCTTTTATATTTCAGTTTACACCCGCGCGGTTTTGGAGCCACACACACCAATAGCACCTGGGTCTGAAATCAGTGAAAAACAAACAACCACAGCCCATGGCTGCTGCTGAGTGTGCCTTTTAACGGCCAGGGTGGCGGTGGGCCCTATACAATTCAGTGGCAAAGTGAGAATATACTCCCAAAGACCTCCAAAAATCTGAGAGAAAAATGCAGTTGGTTGGGGGCCTTTGATGTCTTTGCAGGGGCCAACAATGCGCGTTGTTGCTGTGATTTCTGCCTTCAAGATCCGCTTTACCCTAGCCTTTTAACTTAGCATTGTCCGCGACAGCCATGATCTTAGATTGCGCATTGATCCCGCAGATCTGTCCGGGGCAGAGCTACGCGAACCATTCCAGTTTTGGTATTACTCGTCATGGTGGTCATTTACGGTGGTCTGGAAATTGTCCAATTTGGTCTCAAGTTTTTGAGTATGATTCCTTAAACTCGAAAAGAAGCACCTCTTTGTGCTCTGAAAGCTTAGTTGCTAGCAGCTGGCATGATAGAGCTAGTAAGGTCTTCATCTCTCTTCGATTTTTGGACATTCTCTAACAAAAAAGTTGCAAAATACAAAGGAAAAAAGTAACCAAACATTAAATAAGTTTAAAACGGTATCATAAACAGGACACTGTTAAAAAAAAAAATAAAATAAATAAATAAAAATAAAAAATAAGTTGTAAAGTTAGTTAGTAGAGACTAACCGCGTCTACTACATCAAGGCTGACTCTACCCATCCTCTCAATTAAGTTTTATTTCCTATAAGTCCAACATGTCATCTCTTAGGTCACTTTCAAGGATTTCACGCAGATCATCCAGTCAGATTGATTCAAGTTTTCTATCTAAGGAAACTTAAGCTGCGGTGCATGCGCTCATTGACTCTTCAGCAATCCCTCACACTAAGCATGCTTGTAGCGACAGTGGAAGGGAAACTCCCTTTGAACAGGAAGAGAGCCTCCAGCAGAGCCAGGCTCAGTGTGAGGCCACTCTGCTGAGGCCCACTGGGGTTCAAGGAGACAGAAGCAGACATAGAAAAAGAAGCATAGATACAAAAGGCAACTGTCAACCAGCTCCACAGGCGGCCCCGTCCAGGAAACACACAGCCAGGCAGACGAGCTCCGAGCCAGCTCCCATGTCAGAGGATGAAGAGAGCACATCCAGTTAGTCACAGTCAGAGAAACAGGACTACACTGGAAAACAGGCCAAGCTCCAACATCTAGAAACAAAGGTGTTGATGGCAGCAGCACAGCTGATATTTCTCTCCAGGATGGAGTCACAGCCAAACAGGAACAGACCAGATGAAGCTACTATGAGAAAAAGCAGAGAGGGCAGAACGTTAGAGATTGAACTAAGATTCTGCAGAGTGGGAGGAAGAGATAGAATGAAGAGTGGAAGCAGGAGAATGATGAAAAGGGGGTCCCTAGCTTGTCCTCCAGCAGTCTAAGCTATAGCAGCATACAGAACTATAGAGATGGCTCAGGATAACCTGAGCCCTCCTACGCTAAGCTTTATCAAAAGGGAGAGTTTTAAGCCAAGCTTTAAAAGTAGACAGGGTGTCTGCCTCACGACTGACTATACATGCGGCCATGTATGTATGTAAGTATATATGTTTATGTGTGTGTGTACCTGTCTAGCCCTTAGGGAGCAGCGGTGGGCAATTCCAGTTCCCTGAGGCACTTACTTTTACATGTGTCTTTGGTTCAGCACACCTGAATCAAATAATTGAATGATTGAGGAAGAACTCTAGAGGAAAGTGACTGCATGCTAAGGGAAGGTAACCGAGCTTCGGCCCAATTCAGGTGTGTTGGAGCAGGGGTGGATCTCTAAAAGTGTGCAGGGTACCGGCCCCCAGGAACTGGAATTGCCCACCTGCCTGCTAGAGTGGGAAACCCTATTTTTTCCAATTTCACCATTGAGATTGAGGACCAGTTGTTGCAAAGTGAGCAGGCATTTTGCTGGTCCTCACAAAAACTCATATTTGCTAATAGTTGTAGGTTTAGGTGATACAAGGTGTCAACTGGGTTAGGAGTTAGGTTGAGGCATGCATTGAGACCCGCAGTTAGGTTTTTAGAAGGTTAGTTTTAGGGTGGTGGGGGCATAGAAAGGGTTGAAAAATGACTGAAAATCAATGGGAGTCAACACATGGTCCTCACTACATATTGCCGAATGAGTATGGGTGTGTATGTGTGTGTGTGTATTATAAAATAGACTGTCAGGGAGCAGTTGTAATAGAAAAAAAACAGTCTGCTTAGAGGTTCCTGTTCACTGAATTTGTAATAACTGGCACTGAGGGAATGCTCATGCTATACTGGTTATACAAACCACAGCTCTGCCTCATTTACATCATCGGGAGCCGTTCAGAATCAATATGCATCCCATTACCAGATAAAATAGAGCATAAAGCATGAAAATAAAATATATCCCACTCACCAGAGATGCTGATTATTTATAAACTAAATCCATCCTTCTGTCTTTGGGCAGGAAGTCTCAGTATCTCCATTTAGTATCAGCCATTCAGGCCGGAAACGCTTTGAACAAAAGCGAATCTAAAAAGCAGATTGTGGGTAGCTTTACTTTGTAGTAAACATTTTGGTCTAACTGACCAATCAGAGGACAGAAAATGCTGATGTAGGCGCAGGGCCTCTAGCTGGCCCTGTGGGGCAAATCTGAAATCTGATTGGTTGACGAAAACATTCCTCACTAATGTTGTTAAGGTAACATCAGCGTTAATACAAAAGAGGTCATCAAGACTCTATACCAGGCTATCTCTGAGCTCAGATCTGCACACAGAGGGTGTTTTCATCATTGCTGGGGAGTTTAACCAGGCTAACTTGTAGACTGTTCTCCCTTATTTTTACCAATGACTCTGCAACTTGGGGTGAAAACACTCGGCAAACACTGATGATAGATTTAGCCCAATCTTAAAATTAATTTTACTAATTTTTAGGGCACTGCAAACATAAATAAATGTTTGTTTAACCTCCTGCAAACCACATTATACATCTTTGAAAAAGCTCTAGGGCAGCATTAAACAGCCGCAGGTTGCCGACCCCTGCCCTACGATGGTTGATGGTTTTTCGGGCTGTTATGGACCACGGGCCGCCATCAGTTGGTTCTGGGCCCCTACTGTTTAAATGTGTGGAGATTAACTGAGGCCAGGAATTTATCTTATGGTGCCAAGTCAGCTACATTTCTTTGAGCATCTTCTAATATTAACCCCATGAATCTAGTTGTGAACCCAAACACTGAGACACTGCAGTGGATCCAGTTTTACTCTACGTCAGCGGTGTCAAAGTGGTTCCTTAAAGGGCCGTGTGGCTACAGGTTTCCTTTCCAACCGAGCAATAGTACACCAAACTCCATTCATCTCATCAAGTCATCATGTTCAGATTGGACTCACTTGATGAGATGACCGGAGTCTGGTTGCTATTGCTTGGTTGGAAAGGAAACCTGTAGCCACACGGCTTTAAGGAACCACTTTGACACCCCTGATCTACGTCATTAGGAAAACTTGCTTATTAAAAAAGACTAAAACTAGGTTAAACCAATGACAAGTTTTTGCTTTATTCAAGTCTTTACCTTGTTAACATTTGTTTAAGTTTTGTTGATAGTGAACTTACACTTTTACTAAGCTCATTAAGTTTACAAAAGCACATTTAAGCTCATCACAGTTTACTGAACAAAAAGCCTAAAAATAGAAAGCTGCATGAAAAATGTCCTGCACCCTTTGGTTCAACAGCTTCTAGGTCCTTTGAAACATTTTCTTTGTGCCTCTGTTGGTCTTATAAGAAACATATTGTGGAAAACTTTTTGCAATTCTTCTGAACAACTTTTCTTGAGGTCACTGAGGTTTTCTGACATCTTTTCATTACAGCTCACTTAAACTTGCAGTGACACATTTCTTTCAGTCATTCTTTTGTGGGTTTGCTGCTGTTTGTTCATCACCCAGATTTAAGCATTCGCTGTAGGAAAGACAGCTTCATGTTTGACTCTAGATCTTACTGGGCATCAAGCATCCAGGCAGTTTGGCATTTTTGTATTTTGCATTCTTCAAAACATCCAAAGAAGATTTGCAAGTGAATTAAGTGAATTAAATCATGCAGATTGGGTTCACCTGGTTCAGTGAGAGGACAGAACAAATACAGGACATGAAGATGCCTTGATGGCTCCACATCTCCCACCTGTTGAACAACCTAACTGAGGCCTGGCATGGAGCTCTAGGAGTTTTTGTAATTCATCTGGTTGGGAATTTGCTGGACATCTGTGATTCAATTCAATTCAATTCAGCTTATTTCTATAGCTCCAATCAACATCATGTCATCTCAGGGGACTTCATAGAGACAATTCAACCAGATCATCCAGTCAGATTAGTCTTTCTAAAAGAATATTATGGTCAACTGTATCAAATGCAGCACTGAGATCCAACAGGACGAGCACAGATGGTAAATGGTAAATGGTAAATGGCATGTACTTTATATAGCCTTTATTCAAGTTAGGAGACTTGACCAAAGCGCTTTACACTACATTCATTCACCCATTCACACACACACTCACACACTGATGGTGGCAAGCTAACATTGTAGCCACAGCCGTCCCTGGGGCTCACTGACAGAAGCGAGGCTGCCGCACACTGGCGCCACCGGGCCCTCTGACCACCATCAGTAGACAATGCAGGTGAAGTGTCTTGCCCAAGGACACAACGCATAATGAAAGTCGGAGCCGGGCTTGAACCGCCAACCCTTCGATTACAGGGCAAACTCCTCCATCCAACGCCACTGTCGCCTATATCGATACAGGTCCATTATCTGAGGCCATGAGAATATCATTAGTGACTTTCACCAGAGCTGTTTCAGTGCTATGATGAGCCCTAAAGCCAGACTGAAACTCTTCAAAAAGTTCAATATGGTGGAAGTGATCGCACACCTTGTTTGGCAACTACTTTCTGAAGAATTTTAGATAAGAAAGGAAGATTGAATATAGGTCTATAATTGACCAAGTCATCTGGGTCAAGAGACGGTTTTTTAACCAAAGGTTTAATTCCAGCAACCTTAAAAGCCTTTGGTGCATATCCCTGTAACAGAGATAGATTAATCACATCTAAAATGGAGGAGGAGATCAAAGGGAATACCTCCTTAAATAACCTGGTTGGAACTGGAACTAACATCCAAGTTGAAGGCTTAGATGAAGACAATAGTTTTACTTACTCTGAAAGTTCAACTGGATCAAAGCAGTCTAAACCCGGTTCAGATTCCATGACTAACTCAGATGCTGCCCCACCCTCCAGAGACAAACCAATCGCAGATAGAGGACTGCTAATGATCTTATTTTTAATAAGCTCAATTTGATTTATAAAGAATCCCATAAAGTAATTCCTGCTAAGAGCAGGTGGAATGGACGGTTCATCAGAGCTATGGCTCTGGGTGAGTTTGGCAACTGGATTAAAAAGATATCTAGGATTATTCTTGGCATTTGTTCTGAATACCATAACAGCCTTAGAATACAAATATGTAGAAGATATATATCTTATATTTAAGATTGGGATCTAGAAATAGAAATATGTTTAGAAACTGTGCTAAATACCATAAATGTGATGAAAAAATGGTTTTACTCCATTTTTTCATTCAGCGTACCTAACATACCGTAACTGTATACCAGTAGCAGCAGGAAGAACTTGACTGGCCTTCAGATTCCTGAGCTTAACCTGACTTTAGAATAAATTAGAGGGAACATTCAGAGGCCTCCTCTTCTAAAATCAAAGTCTGAACTTACAAATATGGGGTAAGGGTAAAAAATTCCCATATATCCCTTCCTAAAGCTTTACCCACAAAGCTGAATCCCTCAGAGCTGCATTAGGTGCAAGGACGTTAAATTAAACCCCCTGGATTAAGAAAAGGATGCCCCTCTAGCTCATATGTATGTGAATACAGACAAAGTGAATATTTTTGGCAATAAAATGTATTTACATATAACTAGACCAATGGAAGCTTCAGGAAGACCAGTCTGGGAGTTTGGGTCTTAGTATCTTCACCCTGCTAATCTACAGTAGATTCACACATTGGATCTGACGGGTGTGGTAGCACACTACGCCTACTACTTCAACTAGTTGTAACCTAGCAACACAACAGCAGCGAGAAGTTGGCTGGAAGAGTCAAAGACAGAATGAAGGATAACGGTCAGATGGAGACGGAGGAATAAAGGAGGCCAAGCAGGAGACTGTGATCATCGGTCTGCAGCATCTCTGAGGCGTGTGTGAGGGAGGGGGTGAGGCAGGGAGAGAGGGAGGAAAAGTGTGAGGCTTTGCTGGTGTTGAGTTCCAGTAAGTCTGTGTTGAGTGTTGCTAATTTGATACTGTGAGTTGGTCTGGAACCGCTGCAGCAGGTCCCAACAAAACCTTCACAAACACACACACAGACTACAGAGCAGTTTACCAACAAATACGCATCAATACTGCTCTCCAGTAGCTTCCTTTGAGCAACAAAACAAAAACAGCCCGTCTACACAGATTCACTGCATCCTCTGCTTCTTTTAAATAGACCATAAGAGGCTGGAAGGGGCCGGTCAGGTGGTGAAACAGGCAAACATGGAGGTGCACATGGATACCTTACAATGCATTGGGTCCTGAACAGAATCTGTAATGTGATCCACACAGCAAGATGGGGCTTAATCTGACAGAGTGAAATCACATTCCCTCTCTGACACATATGGATGAAGCAGCACTGCAGCAGGAGACCATTACATCCACACCTAACGGCCAGGATGTAGGAGGGACAGCAGTTTGGGAGAGGGAGTGAGAGACTGTATGTGTTTTAAGAAGAGAAAGCTAAGGGGTGAGGAGGGAGAGCTGGAACAGCTTGCCGCATTGTCAAGGACACATGAAGGAGAAATTGAGAGAGAGGGAAGAGAGATATGGAAGGATGAGAGGAAAGAAAGCGAGGAGGCCAATGAAAGCAGGAACCATCTCCCTAAGACTGCTGAGCGTTCGGCGTTGTGTCGCTCCTGTCTTTGCCTCGGCATGAACCCGGCTCAGTCTCACATTTCCAGAGAACGTCTCTGCAAGGCAGGGAGCTGGTTAGGAAGCCCTGCAGTGAGATCCAACGATAGGCCCAAAGATCCCCTCTACTCACCATATCCAAAAAAGAAAAGGAAAGGAAAAGACTGCTCAAAACTATACACATCGGAGCAATGACATCACCTGTTGCTGGGCAGAAACCTTTTAAATACAGGAAGTCCTGGACCTAATAGCTCTGTCACCTTGGAAACTACTGAGGGAGGAGAGGAAGTGAAGAGGCTGCAAACGGAGACAGACTCTGTAAAAACTTACAATGATTTACCTTAATGTGAGCAGAACATGATCTGAAATACAGAACGGTTCCTCGAATCACTCCTTCCACCTTTGATAATATTTAAAGGCGTTCATCTTTTTCCAAACCCATTTAACCTTCTTCAGGGTTATGGAGGAGCTTATTCATTTCCTCTGAGGGAATGATTCTCCAGAGGTCGCAGTCCATCACCAGGTCAATGGGAATAAGACCAGCCTTACCCAACAACTAATAAGGAGGATGCAGGAAATGATGTCACTGGTTTTATTTACAAAGAAAGTAAACATGTTTGTCCAACTGCTATTAAAAAGGATCAAATACTGATTATATTTCAGAGTTCCTAAACTGCCTGGAAAGTTTGGAATTTATTTCAAGGTCAGTCAAGTACTCAGACTAAACATTGCAGGTCCCCATGCTGTACTCAGCAGTCGAATTGTAAAAAAAAAAAAGAAGGGAGATGGTGTTATTTTTTCTTCACAATTAATATATTCTATTAACCTAAAGCAATATGCATGGTCTGGTTGTTCCATGTGAGGTATGTGGATCATTGGCCTTGACCAAGGTACCTTACAGTAGAACCACAGTAGAACCGCAGTCAGTCCCTGGACTGGCATATCACTGCCCCTACAGAGTTGTAAGGCATGGCTATCACTGCCCCTACAGAGTTAGCATGGCTATCACTGCCCCTACAGAGATTAGCATGGCTATCACTGCCCCTACAGAGTTAGCATAGCCATCACTGCTAATACATAGTTAGCATGGCTATCACTGCTCTACGCATACATAATGTAGTTCACTGCATGGCTATCAATGTCCCTACATAGTTAGCATATTTATCCTGCTCTACATGGTTAGCATGGCTATCACTTCATAGTTAACATGGCTATCACTGCTCCTGAATTACTTATGGCCTACATAGTTAGTATGGCTATCACTGCCCCTACAGAGTTAGCATGGCTATTACTGCTCCTACACGTATCATGCCTATAGGATTAACATGGCTATCGCAATACTCATAGATTGCTGTGGCTATCACTGCTTCATAGTTAGCATGGCTATCACTGCTCACTACATAGTTAGCATGGCTATCTACAGAGTTAGCATGGTTAGCATGGCTACCACTGCTCCTACATAGTTAGCATGGCTATCCTGCTCTACACCAGTTAGCATGTGGCTATCACTAACACACTACATAGTTAGCACTTGGCACATCACACCTTCCATAGTTAGCATGGCTATCACTGCTCCTCTACATGGATGCTTTGTAGTATCACTCCTACATAGTTAGCATGGCTATGACTGCTCCTACATAGTTAACGCATGGCTATCACTGCCCCTACAGAGTTAGCATGGCTATCACTGCCCCTATAGAGTTAGCATGGCTATCACTGCCCCTACAGAGTTAGGGACTAATTTCCCACTAGGATTAGCTTTATAGTCATGGTAGGACACTTCTTTAATTTTACTTTGGAGAATCTTTGGCAATGAATCTATTAGGATTTGGAACAAAACATAACTATGTTGTGTCCCGGAGTGCGGAAAGGATGGTCCCCATAGTGCTGAAAGGAAGGGCCCCATAGTGCTGATAGGAAGGGCACCATAGTGCTGATAGAA
>JAGKQL010003834.1:0-17817 GCA_018398635.1 Cyprinodon brontotheroides | reverse complement strand
GACAAGTTTAGTGAGCAGCCATCTTGCTCGGCGATCCCACGTGACTCTCTGTCTTCCATGTTGATAAAAAAAATGTCTCTGCAGCCTCCTTCACTAAAACAGTGGTCAATTCATTATACTATCTCATCTCCTAATTCCTATCTTTGTCAATGTACTTGAGAAAACAGTTTTGATTAATTCATGGATTTAATGCTGTGATCTAATGTAAATTAACCTTGTCATCACTTGACAAGATAGGTAAAGCTGATGTTGCGGAAGCCATTTTGTGCAATGACGGGCTCTGCATTGACTTGTGTGAACCATGTCGCTGAAAATTAACTGTTGTAGCTTTTAGGCAATCTGTTCAGCAATGGCTTGGAGTAAAATATCCATTTGATTGTCTGATCAAAAAATAACACCCTGACAGTATCAGCAATTCATTCAACATCCAAAATTGTATTTATAGTCAAGACCTTGTTTGGAGTCAGGAATTCATCAGGATTTACTGCATTTATTTCCAAAACCTTTTTGTCAATAATTTATTTTGCATCTGAGATCTGTTAAAAAGTGGGAATTTGCTACCAGCTGAGAATCTGATCAACTCTGCAAATCTTTTCAAACTTAGGAATCTCTTTAGCATCTGGGATCTCATTGGATTGTTTGCTTCGGCCTCATATCAATACCTTATTCTTATTCTTTGTTATTTATTCATACCTAATAACGAAAAGGGTTAACAGCTAATTATTATTTTTTTGCATCAATGATCTAAGTATAGGTTGATAAATCTTTTACAGTTTTAGGAAATTAGTTTTACTAGCAAACTGCATCCTTAAAAAGACGACACAGATTACAACCACTTGAAACAAGTGTAATAATTCATCCAGGCAGACATAAGAGAATAAATAGAATCAACAAACAGAACAAATCACGACAACATAAACCATTACAGGATGAATTTCCTTCCTTTCTAAATCTGCTGCACGTATGAAAGTAGCCAGGCTGGTCTCCATATCGCACCTGGTGGGAGGGGTCACTGTGTTCAGTCATGCATATATCGCTCCAAGTTAGAAACAGGATTAAAAACAGGTTTCTGACATTGCAGCACTCTGAGAAAAAAGCTTACAGATGTTTGTTATTCTAAGACTTAGCATGGTCAGACAGCTCCTCCGATTCCTGCCTTAAATCTTTCACTGTATGTGTGTTTGTCTTCCTGCCAGACGTTTGGAAGTTGAAAACATTTTCTCACACTGACTCAGTTTTGGCTACAGGAGCTGATGTCTGCTTGATACTTCAGCGATCTGATCCTCCTGATCAGAACAGAACCAGGTGCAGAAATAAGTAATTTAGGCAAAGGCTTTTATAAGTGAATGTCATCTAGCCACAATGATTCACTGACAGTTACAGTTTTGTTGTATGTTTTCAATCCGTTTCACCGTAGGAGCTCCGGTTGCAGGAAGCATTGCAACTATATATATGTTAAATCTCAGACCCCACACTGGCTGTAACGGAAACTTTCTGCAAAAAAATCAGCATAGTGTTCCAGTCTTATTCAAACATCATAACTTTCAAGAAGGTTTACATAGCACTGAGGTAAATATACAGCATTTGAACAGAATACATTAAACTCTCTTTGCAACTTAAACAACTCCTCATGGTAACTGTTATTAGCAATTTGCATTGCAGGAATATTAAAATTGAATAAGATTTTTCATGTTTTGTTTTTGTGTGATGAAACCACAAACCTGTGACATATCAACATAATACTGCATCATTTTCTGACTTTTATTTTTGGATGTGTAGTTTAAAATTAAGCATTTATTTCCCAATGAAGTTACATGATTATTGCAAATATTTAAAATAAACAAAAATTTGTTCATTTTTATTTAGTTTCATCTTGAAGGTCACAGCTACAAATGTTTTATTAAAACAATTTCTGAAAAATACATCCACATTTTGTCAAGAGAGGGAGAAAAACTGTATTAAATGTACTGAAAAAAACAAAACAAACTATAGGAATGGCATTTTTTATGTATGAAAAACCTTGCATAAGCCAGATGGATACAGTGTAGAATTCAAATTGAACTACATGCATCTAACTGGAAAGTTGAAAGTGTCCTAAAGAGGGAGGGACATTCAGTATAATTCTTTCAGCTGATTGGGTAAATCAAGTGGCACATACCTCCTGTGTTGGGCTTTTAGCCAATCACAGCAGCAGCAGCTATGCCGTATTACATTCTTGATTTGTTTCACAACTAGAGGAGTTAACCAATAAATCAAACTCTTACCAAATCTGTTGGGGAGGAACATTGAGATATCTTTCCTATCCACAAGGCAAAAACCACATCCTTTTGTTCATTTTTAAAAACAAAAGTTGGCGCAACCATCTTTGTTTTGCTTCAGCTTTCCGCCTCTAGTCAATGCACTGACATCATACATGTCAATGCATTTTATTGCTTCAAAACATTTCTGTAAATAGGCTAATGCATCTGTTGGCTTCTGGCAAGATGTATTTTTGAGAGTATGTGAGTTTGCAAATCTTCATCTTGCTTGCATGGTCAACAACGACACACAATCATGCAAAAACACACAACCTCACACCAAAGGACAATTTAGAGATGTCATGTTTTTGGAGGAAGTCAGACTACCCAGAGAGAACCCATGCATGCAAGGGGGGGACATGCAAACTCCAGGCAGAAACAGCATGGGCCAACAATTGAAGAATTTTCTTAGATTTAAATTTGGAATTTTTGCAGAGCAGAAAATTGCTGGCATTTTACACGACAAGTAAATCCAAGTTATAAAAAAAAATTCTGTTTTCAAAGCTATCTATAATACAATAAATTCCAGATCAGCTTATTGGGATTTTTGGTAAAAAAGTTATAACCAAAAACAAAGCAAAAAGGTCTACAAGCACCATAATCCTAATTAAACCAGTAGCCTCTTTCAAACAGCATCCAATATTTTTAATATGCTCTTTATAACTGGGATACCTTATGTATACACAACGCAATAGAATTTCAATCAAATCGAACTTCTGTGAAATTGAACTGTCCACTTAGGTAGCAACACCTATTGACAATCAGTTTTACATGCTGTTTTAAAAATGGAGTAGATAGCAGGTTGAGATTATTGGCAGTTATCAAGACACGTCAAATAAAAGACTGCTTCTGCAGGTGGGGGCCACAGATCATTTCTCAATATCTATGCTTTCCGGCTGATCTTTTGGTCACTTTTGAATGTTGGTGTTACTTTTACAATTGTAGTAGCAAGACAGACCTCTGCAACCCACGCAAGCAGCTCAGGTAGTGCACCTCATCCAGGATGAAACTGGCGCTTTGCTGTGTCTGTCAGTGCAATGCAAATTGACCTCCAGCAGGCCACAAATGTTGATTTGTCTGCACAAATGGCTAGAAAGAAACTCCATGGGGATGGTATAAGGATCTGACGTCCACAGATTTGAGTTGTGTTCACAGCCCAACACAGTGCATGACATTTGCCAGAAAACACCGGGATTGGTTAATTCGCCAATGGTGCTCTTCACAAATGAAAGCATTTTCACACTGAGCACAGTTGACAGACGTGACAGAGTCTGCAACACCAGGAAGAGCGTTCTGCTGCCTGCAACAGCATGACCGGTTTGGCACTGGGTCAGTAATGGCGTAGATTGGCATTTCAACAGAGAGGCACACAGCCCTCCATGTGCTCGCCAGAGGTAACATGACTGCTATTAGGTACCGAGATGATATCCTCAGACCCCTTGTGAGACCATATGCTGGTGCAGTGGGCCCTGGGTTCCTTCTAATGCAGAACAGTGCTGACCTGATTTGACTGGATTGTGTTAGCAGTTCCTGCAAGATGAAAGCACTGAGGATCTGGACTGGGCCTTCCATTTCCCAGACCTGAGCACATCTAAGACATCATATCTCAATCCATCCACCAACATCACGTTTGCACCACAGACTGTGCAGGAATTGGCAGATGCTTTAATCCAGGTCTGGGATGAGATCCCTCAGGACGCCATCGACACCTCATCAGGAGCATGCCCAGGCGTTGTAGTGAGGTCCTACAGGTACTGGAGGCCATACACAATACTGAGTGTGTTTTTCCGCTATAATTTTGTGTGTGACTCCAAATCCAGGCCTCTATTAGTTAATACATAATATTTACATTGATGATTTTGGTGTGATTTTGTTGTGTATAGCAAGCTTCCATTAAAAAGTGCATTACAACATAGTCCTTTAATCGTGCACCCACTTTAAAGTGATTTAAAAAAAATGAGATTAGAGCCCATTGTTCCATCATGCCTTTGAATTCTAATTAAACCAACCACTGATTATGTTAGAATTTACTATATAATCCATGAAGCTATAATTATGCTCTGACACATCTTTTTGAGCATTTGTCATTCAATAGTGCACAGCACACCAAAATCTCAAACTCTTTTTCTTGTACAAATATATTTTACTTTTCATGTTTTCCATGAGAAAAATGCATTTTCCAATGAGATTATGGAAAAACTGATGGAAGAACAGATGATTGGGGCTATTTTTGAATTTTCTAACATACCATGAGACACGAGAGTAAATGTTTACAAAGACTTGATTCTTTGGAGCATTTGCAAATACATTGTTAAGGAGTTCAGGGAACTCTTCTAAGTTGGTGGGAATATCATGGCTGATTTTCATAAATGCATTTAGCCGCATTAAAAAGCCAAGATAAGTGGAGCTCCTCAAAGTACAAAACACATTTAAGTGCCAGTTGTCTCATTAAGCTGTTACCCATGAAAAAACACAAATTAAATGTGCTAACCAGCAGGTTTTGCTGCTAACTGTTGAACTATTAAGGCCCTGTCATGTGGATTTTGGCATCTGTCTTCTCATGCTGGTTTTCATATCTGCAGCTATTTTGTATATGCTTGTATAAACAATAACAGTGCGTCAGTCGGTAGGAGGATTCGCCTGCAGCAGTTCAGCCTCCCTGACAGACAGACAGCCCTAAACTCCTTTGTTTCATCTTGAGAACAGAAGTTGTATTGTGGTTTTGCTGTTTCACTGCTTTGGAATGTACTGTTGAGAGAAGCCAATCAAAAACACACACCCAACTGTTTTCTCTACAGATAACATCGCCGGTGTCATAATGACGGCTGCTAATTTTCTTGGATGCCCAAAGATGAAAATTTACGATTTATTTATGATAGTTGAAAAAAATGTTCTCAGTGCAGAGTGAAACAAACACAACCTTGTCTGAGAGGTTCACTTTTACTGTCATCATGTATTATTGCTCTGTTAGTCTCTAATATGTCGCCTCTGTGTGGCAGCGGAACCTTGGCCAAAACTATCAACAATTCTTTTTTCCAAAACCAGAGGAGCAAATCTACAGAAAAATGGGTGAAGAAGGGAACGGTCAGATTCTTCAAGTGTTCTAATTAAATTCCAGATTACAACTTTGATGAAGTGTTGTTGCTGGACCTTCGGAAAGCAGTGCAGAGAAAAATGTTTGCAAACCTTATTAAACTACTGTATATACATCAGCATATTATAACACTATAGCAATAGCCATACTGCTCCACTTGTGAAAGTGAAATCTGTGGGGCTCTTTTTTGCATCAATTATTCTTATTGCCACATTGTCACTGTAAAAACAAAAGAAGAAGAAAAAAAAGATTAACCATATCCTTTATGCAAGTGTTTTTATGGACTGCATGGAAGCAGGAGAGGAGCTGTATAACTGAGCTTGTGTTGACATTTTCTGTATGTTGCTTGATACACTTTACTCTGGAAGGAAACTTGAAGATGTTCTATTTTGGAAATGACAGAATAGAACATCTCTCAGGGACAGTAAAGAGAGCCCAGATTCTTTCAGTGGGCCAATAGATCTATGCACCAACCATAAGGCTAGGAGAAGGAGGTGATGACTGAGATAAACCCTCAGAATCAGATTAGATAAACTGGAGGTTGTGGAAGAAAAAGAAGCATGAAAACTTTTGCCCCTTAACTTCAGTATAAAGTAAGTATCAAATAGGGATTTCAAGCTCAAGAACTCGTGTCCTGCAACATTTAGACGACCCTCTGCTTCAAAACACCTAAATCACATAATTAGGTCATTACTATGACTTTCTAGAACTTAATTACATGCTAAAGAGGCAGTTAAGCTATTTTCTTCAGGTGTTTTGCACAAGGGCAAGGGTGTCTAAAATGTTTCCCGTAGACAATTTGCCAGTTTCAGAAGCATCTTTTGTCACCCTTCTCCATCATTATAGAATACTACAAATTTGCTGACCAGCACAGGTAAATGTAAAATAACTAAAATAACGCAGCTCAAAAAGTGTAGGGTTAGAATATTTTTCTTTTCTTAACTACATTCTCGGCTTTGATTTTGTTTTCATAGTCAATAATATACGTTTAAACATCTATAGATAGCTCAGACAGGATAACTTTAATCATACAAGACAAACCAGTTAATTTATAGACTGTATAGACCATATGGCCATAATAAAACATTGGTTCCATCCAAATATTTTTCAAAATAGAAAATGATGAATTTAATTTCTATATTATATAATCTCTGTTTTTGCTGATATCTATATTTGTTTCTTTTTTATTTTGTTAGTATATTATTTTTTGATGAAATAAAGCTGTTATTTATTGTTATTGTTTTTTTATGATAAAGGAGATTATAAAAAGCCAGTCAGTTTCACTCTTAAACAGGTGATGGGTGCTGGAAATATACAAACAGAAACTTTCCATTTGAAAATAATATTTGAGCTAAATTTAAAGCTACCAAAAATTTATTTTAAAGGTAAATGTAAAATTCTATTAATGCCCATACAATTGCCCAACATGTAAAATTAGCTTTTCTCTATTGACTGCAGTTGCCTCCATAGGTGCAATTAATCAGTTCATGAGAGAGTGATTTGGCCTGAATTCTCTTAGCTTGCAAGCGGGCTTGACACACTTTTTCGTTCACCCGACTACTTTGTTGAGTCTCTATGACAAAAATAGAACAGAGGTAACAGTGTTTAAGGTGATTAACAAAAGACTAGCAACAAGTGCAGCTTAAACCTTAACAAAGAAATAAAAATGTTTGTCTAGTGCACCCAAAATGGCCAAATAGGAGGCTGATCAGCGACAAAATCAGACAAGAGTATATATTAAAGAAGCTTTCACCAAGGAGGGAGCTCAGATCTGTTAAAGGTAACCTCAATATTTATAACTTTCTTACCAGATATGACATTACACCACTGGCAGCAGACTGCAGGGTTTTTTTCTCTTCTCCCCTGCACATGCACAACACTTCTGTCCTTTTTAACCTGTCGCCAGAGGGGGCAAAATCTCTGGAACTTGCTCAATGCTCTTTTAACTGTAAACAGGGGCAAATGTTTTACAACAGTTGAAAACCAGAACCTGTTGTATTAAGTGTATTAGTATTTTTTAAAATAATATATTTTTAAAGTTCTGTTAGTTTTAGTGACTATTTAAAACCATCTTTAAATATTTTAACCTTATAATGTTATACTCTTAATTCCACTCAACAAACCCAGAACTCAGCTAGAGAGGTTTAGTTATACAGTATATTTATGTAGCAAGACCATTTAAAGTACTAAATATGAAAACGAAAACAGAGAAAGGTACATTGCAATGGTATAGAAGGAGAGAAAAACAAATAATATTAAAAGTAGGCTTATGAAAGGCAATACAAATGAATAATATAATTATCAATAATAAAATTATTGTGTAAATAAAGTAAGAAATATTTCTTGATAACATAATTTAATTGTTAATATAAATTCTTAAAAACTCAGTTTGAGGCCTAGGCTACTTTTAAATGTTTTTCCCTTGGAAGGGGGCAATTTCCTGGAACCCTGCTTCCATTGCATTATCCTCAAGTAATTACTCCATGGGCAATATTCCCACACAGTGAAACACTTACCTCTTCCCTGTTGCTAATTTCAGACAACTGGGGGATGTTCCACTTTTAAACTTTTTTCACGTCTGGACAAAGGGTCAGAGGCTTTTCTGGCACCCCTGTAGCCTTTAGGCCTACCTCCTCTTAGTGAAGCCCCAGGTATTCAGAATTAAGCTTTCTATTAGGTAAGAAAACTGTCCATAAAATCATACAAGTAGGTGTCTGAATTTTTGAGCGTAAATAAACATTTATAAATCTTTCATCTGTGAGAATGGAAGTTTAGAGGGTATGAATACAACTTACAAAGTTACAACTTTACAAATATATATCTTAATGAAAAGAATAGAAAGAGAACGAAGAACAGAGCCAATGAATAAACATATGCTGGAGACATTTTAGCAAAGATATAATATTTGATTGAGGGTTTTGATTTTGTCCTTTATCAAGGAATCCAGATTTATACTCATAAACTTGTAGAGCACTAAATAGAAATGGTCCCATTTGCACTACTCCCTGAAAACCGATCCGTGCCGAGTTTAGACTGAGTTTGGATCAGTTAACCATGCTGAGATCGGTCCATTCCAACCATCTGTTGCTCTGTTTAACCTTCATAAATTAAGTTAAATCTTAGTTTATAACTTTGTATGAAAAATAGCAGAAATGCAGCTAAAATTCAGATATTTTTGTGTGACATACTGTAGCTGTGCAAGGTGCATTTACTAGAAAATATAAAATCAAAAACCAAAAAATATCTTTAATTTACACACAGTGTGGTGAATATGATTGCCATCTACCACTGCATGAAAAGTGGGATTTTTCGTCAATATCGCACGGCACTGTAGATTGCGTGGATTTTCGTGGAACTTCAGGTTAGCGGCATTTTACGACAATTTGCAGGCTTAGCCGAACTCCAGTAAATTGTCAGAAATTGACGTGGACTCTCTTAGGCAGTGTTCCCCCCCCATACACTCCCCATGGAATTCGGGGAGGCTTTAACATGTAAATGAACATGCTGTGAGCTATACAAATGCAAACCAGGGTTGCAGGGGGTTTACCCCAAGAGCATCTTTCTGGGTAAAAATTCTCTGATACAAAGAGATCAGGCTTGACCTTAGCCCTCTTACATTTTAGCTTGAATTGATTTATTTAATTAAAGTAGAGACCAAAACAGATCTTTAGCTGACAGAGCAATACATTTAGAGCAGTAATTATAAAAAAAAATTGCATTTAAGATAAAAAAATAAAATGTTGTCTGTCAAATAATGCTCAATTCACAATTACTTAAGTGGAAAAGTTCAAAAAGAAATGAGTCTGAGATGATTCACTTTTATAACGTGCGCATTATCCTGTTGGAAGTAGCCATCAGAAGATTGGTACACTGTGGTCATAAGGTCCGGCCAGGTCAAGATCCGCCAATTGCAATGCGCGCAAACGGAAAAGAACATCGACAAATTCCGGTTCGTAAAAATAAAATATAGCAGCAACAGATCGATATATATAAATATCTAAAAAAAATAAAAAATAAAAAAAATAACACCGTTTATTTAAATGATTGGATCCAAACTATTGGTTATTCACCAGCGAGGAAGCAGATTTCTCATCTCCATCAAAATATTTATTTTATACCGAGGGACTTAAACTTTAATCAAATCCATTCAAAAAGAAACTTCTTATTACAGGAATGAAAAGAGATGCTGAGTTTGGAAGTAGTGAACAAGTTCATTAAAAAAGCAGTTTTGAATTATCCTTGTCTCCCCGTTACAAAAATCTACAAAAATATATATATATATATATTTGGGCAGAAACTGAACATATGCTGGATGATGGTGGGATTTTTTAATATGTCATATTAAATTAAGCGCTCACAGGGTTCATACAGGAATGAGTGACTCTAATTTAATGCTATTTTAATGCTATTTGAGAATAGTTTTATTGCCATCAACAAGAACCATGTACACAAGTTATTAGTGTACATGAAATATGAAGGAGCTGCAAGCAGAGTTCCATGACTCCTGTATGTATGTAAAACACACACACACACGCATATATACACTGCACACACATATATGCATTATATATATATCCTCTAGCTTTTTTCTCGCCACCTGGAGCGATATTAATATATCTGACGAATTTGTTTTTATAAGCATTTTGATAAGGAATTATAAATAGCTTCGATAAACATATTTAAATAATTTTGAGTGCCAATTAAGGCCTTGATTAAAAATGATTTTTTAATTATTTTTATTGATCCGCGGACACCCTGGTTCATCTCGCGCATGCTCTATACAATCTCCAAGAAACTCAGAGCGGCGGGCTCTGCAGCCACAGTGGAGGATGTATGCTTTGCTTTGTGCAGGCGGTCTGGAAAGCTACTGGATTTCGGGGTAAAACTCCCTCTTGGACTAGCGATGGCGACTCTGCATCCCGAACAAGACGAGCTCAAGAAGAGATGCTAGCGGTAAATATATGTTCGATTACTGCCTGCTAAGCTAAAAGCGGCCTAGCCTGAGGCTACGGCTAATAGCGGCTAATAATAGCCTTGCAAGAACAAGCTTTATTAAAAGTGTATTTTTTGTGATTCACCTGCAGGAAGCAGTACGCCCGTCTTAACAACTTCGGAGACCCCAGTACCGAGGCGTATGAACGAGACAGGGTAAGATTTAAAGAATATGCTTTCATTCTCGCGGTAAAAGGCAATGGATACGGGGATAGATACCGATCATAGCTTTTACATTTTGTTTTCACAGACCTCCCATCTCGGCAAGTCCAGATTTGCCGCGATGTTGATAAAGGACGACATTGTTATTGTGAAATTGACTTGTTTTAATGTTTTTCTCCTTCCTTGTTACTGTGACTTTAGTTTGATTTTTATTTATACCACTCTCATTTAATTGTTTTCCAGCTGCCTGTAGGCGTATTTTCAGGCGATGCGCTTAGGAGCTTCAGATATCTTGCCAACCAACCACCGCTGCGTGCCTTGAGGAAGGCTTTATCTGCTTTCCGTGGGGCCAGAAGAAGAAGGTAAGACTTTATTTGGTGACTATTTTTCAGGTGCATTAATAGATGTATTGTGTCCATACGCAGTGCGCGATTCATTGTTGTTTTTCAGCTGCTGAAAGCGAAGGCAGAGTGTGCTAGCAGATGAGGAAGTGGAACTCTCTGGAAGTCCGCCTTCCTCGGCGGTGTCTCTGGATGGATTAATGCGGTGCGCCCGCCGATTTAAAAGGAGCGGATCTCACTGAACTCTGTGTTAAGCTGCAGTCGCGGTTAGAAGCGATGCCGAAGTACAGGGCCACGCACAGTGGCGTCTGCACATCCGGACCTGCCTCGAGGAGGGAATGCTGCCAGTTACCCGCCAACCCGAGGAAACAAGCGGACCGTTCACGGACTTTTAATTTTTAGAAAGCGCATGTGTTTGGATACAGCGTTACGTTGTATATAGTTGTGTGTGTGTTTTCAATAAAGCTCTTTCTTTACATAAACAGCTTCCTGGCAAATCTTCATTTCCTGTATAAATTCATTCATGTCATTGATGGTAGCATAATAATTGTGTAGGCCAGTTGTAGGATAACATAAATACACACGCCATATGAATCGAATAAAATATATGAATGCTCTGTATATATATATATTGGTGCTGTCAAAGAGTATGGCGTTATTGCTCGGCGTTAGCAGCGAGCCATTTTAATGGCCGATAATTTTTAACGTGAAAGTGCGCTATGTGGTTTTGTAATTTTTTAATTTTCCAGAGTACATCGCGCGCTGCAACCTCTTTGAAGGGAGCTATTTCCCCGAATCCCCATGCATTTTCAGGAAAGGCAGGTACCTTTTCTTTACGCCCACCACCAACAAACAAGTTGAGTGTCTGGTAACTAGTAGCAACCTGAAATACACTGAGAAAACAGATTACTGAGGTGAAATGGAATCTGGATTGCGTACGTGGCTGGTATGCGTGTGTGTGTGTGTGTGTGTTTGTGTGTGTGTGTTTGTGTGTGTGTGTTAAGGTGTGTGTGTGTGTGTGTGTGCTAGCCATTCTAAAGTGGGTGCTATTGGGTTGTTCTCAATTTTGTTAAAAAGCTGAAAAGGGGCATGAATTACCTCCATCAAGAGCTGTGGGTCTTCATTGATTTTGATCCTGGACACTACGAAAATGGGCATTATTACCTTAAAAAAAGGTAACATCTCATGTTAACTGCAGTCGGTTTTATATGTCAGCGAGAAGTACAGGGCCGCGCACAGTTGTTCAAAAGCACTGGACCTAACTGGGAAATGCTGCCTTTTACATCAGCCTGTTTTTCAGGGACCGTTTTTTTGGCTTTTAATTTTTAGTTATTTTTGGATACGCGTTATCTATACCTGTTTTTGTTTTAAAAAGAACTTTCTTTGCATAAACAGCTTCCGGCAAATTTTCATGTCCTGTATTTAAATTCATTCATGTCCTTGATGGTAGCATAATAATAATTGTGTAGTAGTGTAGGATAACAAATACACACACCATATGGATGAATAAAATATATGAATGAATAATATATATATATATATGAATAAATATATATATGTAAGTTATATGTAAATATATATATATGCCAACCCAAATACGGCTGACTTTACTTGTTTTAGAAAGAAGTGGTTCAGGTCAATACTCAGTAAGAAAATTAAAAGCCTATAGTATTACGTGTGGTTTTGCTGCCAATCAAATGAGGAATTCCACTTGTTTGAGAATAATTGGTTTCCAGCCAATACTGAAAGGAAGGTTATTCAAGCCAGACCTGGCCAGCCCGGCGGGTTTGCTGCATTCATATGCCTAGTGGGGCTATTAGTACAGCTGATGGCTCTCCACATAAAGTCACTGTCCGTTTCCGACAATTTGTGGCACTGACAAACGCGGACAAGCGCGGGTTGCAAATTAGCCGGAAAGCGGCGAAATCGGAAGGCGCGAATCTGCTTGAAGGGGAGTTTACGAGGGGGTTTGCGGGGGTTTTGCACTTTTCATGCAGTGAATAGTGCTAACAGGCTATTAGCCTTTATATCAACATATACAAACAGCTAATTTAAAAGATGCAGAGGAGTCTCGAAGTGCCCGACCAACGTTGAATTGGAAGCTTTGAACATGAAAGAAGTGAGAACTGAGTTTTCTAACACTGCATGGTTTTCTGTGTGATTTATTGGATAAAATGTTAAAAGTCTTAAAGTTGAATGATGGTTAATTTACATACTATAAGGCTCGGGCACATGACGTCACGTTACGCGGCAGCCATATTGATAGCTGGTCAGCCCACTGTTTGCACTTTCTTCACGCCTGTAAGGACTAGCTTTCTTCTGCTAGTAGTTTGCTTAGTTTTTGCCCGTTTCATTTTACCTCTGCTTTTTATATAGTGAGGGGAGGTAGGATCTAGGGTGTAATAAGCATAAGCTGTGACTGGAGCGAGGGAAAAAAATCCCAAATGGGATTGTGTTTTTACGTTTTCCAACCTGGGCGTGCTCAATGGAAAACAAATGTCCTCCATAACATCAAGTCGCCGGCTAGGCATGGTGTGATACAAGCTACAGGCGGCCAAATATAACTTTCAACTCAATCCTAGTGTCCATGAGTGTTCCCTGCATTTTCATTCTGGTAGTTACAGATTCATACTGTTTTTATTCATCTATCTCCGCCCCTCCGTTGGTAGTACCATGCTAGGACAGTCATATATCATCAAAATGCCAGCACTACATTATCCCTGGACACGTACAGTCAGCACAGATTTATTTAGATACATTTTGATGTTTTACGTTAGTGAGCAGCACCTAGTCTTATCACCACAACAAACACCACACCATGTTGAGACGGTAGCTTACCTTGGCTCTGATGACTGTGCTCTCATTCGGCTTGATAACTTCCATGTCATGAACTTTTCCATCTGTCAGCTGTTTGTAAGCCTCTAGCGACTGTAGCAGCGAAACTCTGTGTGTAGGCACTGACAACACACTAGATACGAAAATACGTCACTCCCACCATAAGCGGCGGTAGAAATTCTTCCCCAGCGCACCACTCCTTGCTTTCTTCGTAGGGATCAAGTCCGTTTATAAAGCCGCTCCTTTTGCAGATAACGGTCCCTGGCTTCCCCTCTGCAAAGTGTCACCGGTATATTCCGCATCTGCTGCCCGCTTTTTTAACTTGCTCGCTGTTTACTCGTCTTTCTGCTCTGTCTCTATGCTGTTTTAGGTCTTTGTTTGCCGTAGCAACTAGCTACCAATATGGCGGCGTACCCAGAATGCAACGCGCTGTGCCCGAGCCTTATTAAAGAAGCATGTCTAACGTCAGAGTAAATGTGTTACTACATGGGAAGGAAACAGAGAATTGAGCAAATATACTGATATAAAGTAAAGTTGTCACAATTTTTTAAGATGAGACCTGATTTATCATTTTTCTGTAAAGCTGCTGAAATAAGAAGCTTCCAGCTGTTACTTTTAAGTATTTCTGTGACAAAAATAAAATTAATAGAAATTAAATAGCCAAACTTTGACAGTTGATAGTTGGCAAAAACTTCAGAAACAATATTTTTTAACACGATGTAGCTACTTGATGTCCACTAAGTGGTTGCATGTATGTGGAAAGATCTAAGTGAGCTGATAGTTTCAAGGCTCTGAAGCCTGCAGTTGGTCTGTATTTATATCAATCATGTGATGCATGTTGTAAAACTACCAGCAGAACAGGTTATAGCATAGCATCTGTTCTCACTGTGCTGCGTTTTTGGCCAGTGCAGCATGTAAGTTGATGTGAAGGGTGTATTTCATGTATGTACATATAGTACTATGTTTCATGTTGTGTTTGGAGGTTTATTGCAAGAAAAAGGTCACCGAGAAGAGAAGTTTAAAAAGACGCTAGCATAAGCGCTAATCCACAGTCAGCTAGCATGTTTAATCAACCGCTTAGCATACCGTTTAATCCAGGTGTTAGCATACGCGCTTAATCCAGTCGTTAGCTTACGCCGCCGCTTAGCTAGCGCTAATGTTAACATGTTGTTTGTGTCATTATAGGTTTCTGTGCATATTCAGGGAATATGCTTGAGTTTATTATTTAGAGAATTGTGCCTGTTTATTTGAATTGTGCCTGTTTTTACAATGTGCTGCTTATGCAATACTATTATTTCTTTGTTGTAGTTTTACCATTCATTCATTCATCCATACCACCCAATAAATCCAAAGAAAAGGCTTACGGTGTGGTTATTGCAAATTATGGTTATCTACCTGCTAAGCTAAGAGTGAGGGCAGGACGTAAATTATTTTTTTTGTGGCTAATGGTCACTAAAATGTTTTTAAGCTCAACATGTGCAGTATTAAAATTCAAAACCTTTATTTACAAATATGCTCTGTTTTTTGCGAAGTGGAGCCAGCCAATCCTGTTCGCGTATAAAAATTAGCCATGTGCTTTTCCGCAGTTAATAACACGGGCAACGCGGAACAGATTGCCCCTTATCAAAAAGAAGTTTATTCAAGTATACTAAAAGTGCACTAATTTCATACTTAAAATCCGGCAGTGTACTTAAAGTTTACTTTTTCTAAACTATATTTCATATACTTTACAATAGTATAGTCAAGTGTACTTGACTTATACTGATAAGTATAAAAAGAAGTCTACGGGTAAGTAAATCAATACAATGCCTATACTTTAATACTGAATCTTGTACTTGTATTATGGTATATTGTGCTTTTTTTCTTATTTCTGCCACAAAGTACTAATACATGTGCTGATCCAGTAAACAATGAAAGATAAAGTACGTGACTCATGCTTATATTTGTATTTTTACTACACTTGTTTTCAGGCATTAACCCTGTTTTAAACTTTCATATTCAAGATCATATAGTGCTGGTGTTTAAAAGTTTACAGTATATTGATTTGTATGTAATTTATTTATCTTTGGTAACTTAAAACATACACAGAACACAGAAGTATTTGTTGACTTTATTGATTCAGAGTTCTAGTCTCTCTCAAAAGCATTTGGCATATTTGAGGCTACCAATAAGTAATGTTTTGTTTGTATATTTGTTTTTGTATACTCACAGCGAAGCCTATGCGAAGCGAAGTTCCCCGACACACGCCATACAAGATGTCAGGAGGGATCATTAGAAAAGAAATGCAACAATTTAAGCTATTCAAAACAACTAGATGAAAAGTCATAAAAATATTGTTTTCTTTTGAAGATATTTGTTCGAAAAATGTGCACTTTTTCTAAAGCTTCTTTTTGAAAACCAAGGACTTCGTTCTCAGTTCTTATTCAGTCCTTATCTGGAACACACTTTTGTTTAGATTTTTTTATGTCCAGTACGCGGTTTTTAATTTTTGACAAAAAGAATGACTTCATTGTTTTTACATTTTTCATATGTAAATGTGTTTGTGCAATTTAATATATTCTGTAGAAACCTAAACGGTTTGATTTAAGAAGCTTTTATTTTGAAATACAGTCTGTAATAGTTTAAGATGGCATTTAGAAAAAAAAAACCTGTTATATAAATAAACCAAAGTTATCAAGATACTGTCTTTGCCAATTGTATAAACATATTATATAACTTTTACATTATGGGGTAACTGTATGAGACATGATATTCATCTGATATTCCACACAATATGGTGAGTGAACAAGTATACTTATACAAATTAAAATAGCAAAAATATTTTTAGTTCAGTAAATCTTGAATATTGTAAATGTAGTGCTTAACTATTATATTGGCAGGATATTGAAGAGTATACTGGTGGTATATTTTAAATATACTTCAACAAACTAAAATGTGAACCACAAGTATACTTTGTAAACTTCTAGTATATAGATTAGTGTACTTGCTTAATAATTTAATGTATACTTTAGTAAACTTAAAAATGATCTTGGAACAGTGATATACGCCTATCAGTACACTTTTGTAAGAAAGCAAAAATGTCCCAATTTAGTTCGAAGAAGTATTAAAATAGTATACTTCAAGTGCACTAAAAGTACATAGCCCGAGTATACTTTCTAAACATATACTTATACTTAAGTATACTTAATATAATTTACTTAAAGTATACTGCTTTTTGCTAAGGGGCGCGAAAAACAGCAGGTCTTCACTTCTGTTTGTGGAGTGAAACTGGATTAAAGCAAGACATGTGCGTGCATGAAAGCGACAGACAGACAGACAGTCTTTGTGCGTGTGTGTGTTTTCATGGAGCTGTCTGTTCTAGGGAGTTGCCCGCTCCACCAGATTCACAGAAAGCTTCATCCACCAAGCTGTTAGGAAGCTGAGCCCCCCCTCAAAAAAAAAAATCACTCCAGACAAACTGTCTCCTGCACTACTATTAATACTATATTTATTTACTGTTATTTTGCACTGTTACTGTTACAAATGCTATATCTTACATAATTGGTAATAATAATAATAATAATTTTTCTGCTGCCATTACCATCTGCCCTTTTGCACTAGCATAAGTATTGTATATTTTATATTATTGTACATTTTATATTTTATTGTGAAATTAAATGTTTCAATTTTAGTATTAGGAGCTGATCTTATCTGTTGTGCCTGTGCACATTATCTGTTTCACTGTTGGTGAATGAGAAACAAACATCCTCTCGAGTCCTTGTATGTCTGGTGAATCTGAAGAATTGACATTAAAGCTGACTTTGACTTTGAAATGTTATAGGCCTACTGCATATTGAGAAAATTTAGATCGGTATTGCGCAACAATCGGGAGATGGGGACCCCCCCAAATATTGACAGGTATTTCGTACACTGTTGAGACGGTATGCTGAGCTTTATGGGGAGAACCAGTGGACTGCGTTAGATGATGCTAGAGCTTCACTCAGGGACCTGCTGTTTAGAATGAATCTCACATTATTTAACATACACAGCCTCAGTCTAATGTGAGTTTCATCATGTGGTCTTTCTGTCAATTTTTGTGTCAATCAGAGAGCAGCGA
>JAGKQL010003833.1:0-17624 GCA_018398635.1 Cyprinodon brontotheroides | reverse complement strand
CAAGCTAAGCTAATGCTGCTAATGCTACCCGACACTAACAGCAGCTAATAAGGCCGCTAATAAAGGTTGTATTCTGGGGTACGCCGCCATATTGGTAGCTAGTTGCTACAGTAAAACAAAGACCTAAAACAGCATAGAGACAGAGCAGAAAGGCGAGTAAACAGCGATGTTAAAAAGCGAGAAGGATGCGAATATGCAGAGACACACACTGCAGAGGGAAGCCAGGGACCGTTCTCTGCAAAAGATGGGCTTCATAAAGGGACTTGATCCCTACTGGTAAGAAAGCAGGAAGTGGTGCGTTGGGGAAGAATTTCTACGGCCGTTTGCGAGGGAGGGCGTATTTTCGTATCTAGTGAGTGGCGCCAGTGCCTACACACATGAAAAGTTTCGCTGCTACAAGTGAATGTGAGGGGAAAACAAATCAGCTGACAGATGGAAAGAGTAATGACATGGAAGTTATCAAGCAGAATGAGAACACAGTCATCAAAGCCACGGGGTAAAGCTACCCGTCTCAACATGGTGGCCGAGGTGTTTGTTGTGGTGATATTAAGACTAGGTGCTAGCACTAGCGTAAAACATCAAAAATGTATCTAAATAAATCTTGTGCTGACTACAATCGTGTCCTGGGATACTGTAGTTACATTCTGATGATATATGACTATCCTAGCATGGTACTACCACGCAGGGTTAGATCAGCCTACCACGGTTAACTTGAGGAGATACATGAATAAAAAACAGTATGTTCTGTAACTTACCAGAATGAAAATGCGGGGAACACACTCTCATGGACGGGCCTTGGGGATTATGAGTTGAAAGTTATATTTGGCCGTCTTACAGCAGCGACCCATGCTAGCGAAGTGACACTTTGTTATGGAGGACATTTGTTTTCCATTGAGGCGCCTCCAGGTTGGAAAACGGTAAAAAGACAATCCATTTTAGGATTTTTCTCCCCGTCACAGCTTAGCTACTACACCCTACGACACAGCAGCGAGGCAGTAGAGCAACAGAGTAAAATAAACGGCAAAAACTAAGCAAACTACTAGCAGAAAGCTAGTCCTTACAGGCAAATTGAAGTCAAAGAATTAATGTAAACAGTGGGCTGACCAGCTATCAATATGTCTGCGCGCAACGTGTGACGTCATGTGCTGCCCGAGCCTTATTGCGCATGCGCACCTACATCTACATCCGGGTCACGCTCTATGTTAAATTACGCCACTTCTCCCTAAAAAAAAACAGTAAACCAACCCATAGTAATTCTACTCGTGTAACTAATAAATCTACTTCTTTTTATGGCCAAATTTATGCCGATTTAGAGGTAGAACGCCATACTTTATTGCATTATTTTGGTAATTCAAACAATACTTTCACTTTCACTTTCTGAAACTAAAAAAGGCAATTAAAAAACATTGTCTGTATGTGATATGGTGAACTTGTTGTCTTAGGCTGCAACCCCAGCTTTTTATTTTCTTTATCTGTGTTTTCGCTCCTAATTAGTTGCTTGTCTTGTATTGCACTGTTATCAGACCAAATCCGCGTATTCTTCACATACCCAGCGCGTTAAACACATGTGGGCCCCATTACGGGATTTACTTGGTCAATGGGGATCCGGGCGGGCATGGGCTGTAAATGGGCATCCAAAAGTGGTGATCAATGTAGGGAGCGATAGCAAACCAATGGGCGTGCTCTATGGGCACCAGATGGTGGCACAACTGGGAAATAGAGGTGTTGAGGTATAGCTGACTTAAATATCGTTTTTAAAATGATTTTAATTTGCAGTCAGGTAAAACAAACAAAAATTACAGAAAAGGTTTTTGCAACTGATAAAAATGCTAACACTGTTTGATTAATAAAAGTATAGAATATAATCAAGGGCGTAGGTTTGATTTGAACTTTGGTAGGGACACTATTGGTTTGGTGTCATTGGTGCTATGCAATATGCATGCCCCTTTTTATGCTCAATGTGAGCATCCGTACTGATAAGAGGAATTCATTGTTAAAGAAAAGTATATTCTACATTAATAAAAATTTATAAGCACTACATCTATTAGATGCTGTTTATCAATGTTTGAAGTAACAGCGGCTTTGATGAATGGAATTAGGACTGTTTTCCACTTTGAAAAAAGGTTTCATTTAAACGACTAAGAGAGAAGGTAAATACAAGATATAGAATTGTGCAGAGTTAAATCCCACTCTATATATTTTTTTAAATACCTTACTAAGCTCTCTGTTGGGATATAGAGGCTTGCCTCCATAGAGGGCGATGTGGATCCCTTTCTGAGGGGTTCTGCTGTCTGTTGGGATCCAGAGGCTTGCCCACCAGAGGGCGCCGTGGATCTTCTCCTTAGAGCTGGTGCTCATTAGAAGCAGCTGATCCCATCTGCTGATTAAAGAGCTCTCCCCATATAAACTTCGAGAGGTGGGCTCCCCTCTGGGCGGTTGCGTGCGCGGGAAGCTTGGAAACCTGGGCCGCCTGCCTGCAGAGATCTGTTGTGAGTTTGAACACCATAAACCACCAGAACCTAACACGCTCCCCAGCCTCTCACCGCCACAGGAAAACCTGTGTTCTATCCGCCAAAAAATATTCCCTGGACTCCCCTGCCTGGCGTGTTCTATTCGAGGTTTGCAAAAATGGGGCTGACGAAATCCCGCCGCCATCCATGACACTCTGCTCCATTATCAAGCAAATAAGCATTCATTAAAATATTAGCTTCAGTACACTAAAGTTGGGCTCTTTGGGAGCTGTAGTTGATTTACTGCGTGGCTCCATTTCGCGGTACTGCATCGGGGCTGAAAGTAGATTGTGATAAGTAGGTGGCCCCTAAATAATAGTCAAAATAATTTTAGTGAAATTGATTCATCAGAAGCTGGGTATAGAACTCTAAAACATAATATAAATGTAAAATGTGCCTTTCCCCGTACAGGATTAAATGTAACCCAACCTTTATCATTGTCCTATATTGCTACTGTCTGATCTGTTTAAATAGCTCCTTATGTCTATTTTCTTTCTTTAGTGATACCCAAACACAACACTGAGCATGAGCCTAAGTGTATTAAAATATAAAATCACTTTTAACAATTATAAAAGACAATATAACACTATCTTATATCTGTAATTTAATAATATCAAAAATAAACAGCCATATTCAAGCATTTCTACCAGACATTAATGTTTGTACTAATTTACTTATAGACTGTGTGGAAATCTATGTAAGATGTAAAATCAATGCTTAATATTTTCCTCTGTTTTGTTCTTGTTCTATCCTATTTCTAGAAGTATAAATAGTCAATTAAATTACTATTATTATGTGGAACCCACTATGCTTTTAAACTAAAAAATACAGATGTTTAGGCATCACTACTGATGTTATACTATAGGCACAAATAATTCCTGCTAATACTCATAAAATTCGAACTTCCTCTCAAAAGAGTCGGTCAGAAAAATGAAAAACAGTAACAGCAAATTCAAATATCGGTAAAAGGAAACCCTCACATTTTTCAATTGGCTGTGGCTAAGAATCAGAAATGTTGATAAGCCATAGCCTACAGTTGCCCATTTTTCCAGCAGTCTCAGAACTCCTGGCTGACTCAGAATATTTCCTTGCTTTATAAAAAGAAAAAAAAAGGTTTTTGTTTTTAGTGCACATGGATATTGGTTATTTTAATTGGGACTTGTTTTGTAGCCTAATATTAATTGTAGTAACCGCTGCATTCTAGTGTGAATACATTTTCAATGTTGTGCTCCAAGCACACGCGGACTAGAAAACAGCCAATCAGAGGGAGAGAAGGCGGAACTTAAGGCAGAACAACCAATGAGAGTGTAGTTTTGGATGGTCGTTGCATGGCGCGTGTTTTGAAGCTGCTTGTGGAGAAATGTCCTGGGCCGTGAGTAGTGAGGAAACAGGAAGCGATTCTTGTGGATATAAGAGGGAAATAGTGACAATGAAGGTTGGAAGATAGCAACATCAAAAAATGAGAAAAAGCGGAAAAAACAGAGATCAGTTAAAGGGGAATCTAGTTCAGAACAATCCAGTGATGATCAATCCATACATTCCACAGCACAACAAAATGAATTCAAAGTCATATTCAAAGTCGTTAATCAGGCAAAAAATTTCTGAAAAAGAGATTCTGGAAAACATAAGCGGTGCAAAAGTAAAAGAAGTAAAACGGTTAAAAACAACAAGAAACGGAGAAAGATCTGACAGTTTATCGGTGTTAATTAAATTCGAAGAAGAGCAATTACCAAGCAAAGTATTCATCGGTTACATCAGCTATAATGTCAAAATCTACAATCCTCCACCATTGAGATGTTTCAAATGCCAAAAATTCGGTCACATTGCAGCAGTTTGTAAAGGGAAACAGAGATGTGGAAGGTGTGCAGGAGAACATGAGTACGGAAAATGTGGAAAAGAAGCTAAAATAAAATGCTGTAATTGTGGTGGAGAACATACTGCTGCCTATCGCGGCTGTGAAGCAAACAAAAGGTCTGAGGAAATTAAAAAAATGAAGTTTGAGCTCGGAATAACCTCCACGCTGGAAGCTGCAAAAAGGATCCCATCTCAGTTAGAAAAACCCAAACCTACAGTTCAACACACGGCAAATTCCAAACCTCTAGAGAAATCTCCAAAAATTGATGAAGACTCACTAATTGTTAAAAAGACAAATTTTGTTCTTTTCATGGTGGAAGTGATTAATTGTACTGCACAGACAACAAAAAAAACGGAAAAAATCAAAATAATAGTGAAGGCTGCAGAAAAATATCTGGACGTAAAAGATTTGAACTGGGAGATGGTTGGAAGTATGACCGATGAGGACCGATCAGAAACTGGCATCAGTTACTGCATGACAATCAGGAGTAAATTAAAAATTATATGGGCAAATGTGATTTAGTATTATGTTGGTTTAAGTTACACAGGTTTTATTTTATTTTTTTTTTTTTAGGTGAATTTTTTTTTTTTCCCTGTTTTCTTTGCTTTACTCCATATCAGTTGGTGGCGAAAATGCACATCTCAAAGTTTCTGGCTAACCGCCATAAGAATCATTCCTGAAGAAGAAGAAGAATTTAGAAACTATTGAAGAAGAAGAAGAAGAAGAAGAAGACAGAAGAAGAACCGAAGAAGAAGAAGAAGAAGAAGAAGAATGAACTCAAGAAGAATAAGAAGAAGAAGCACAGAAGAGAGTATCTGCTGAGTTTTATCAATCATTCTCTAAGCATATAGCTCCATTTCTCTTACAGGTATTTCTAGAAAGTATAGAGAACAACACTCTCCCTCCTACCCTGACTCAAGGCCTAATAACACTCATTCCAAAACCAAACAAAGACCCTCTATTTATTGATAATTGGAGACCTATAAGTCTACTCAATAATGATTATAAAATTATGGCTTCAATACTTGCTTACAGACTTAAAGAGGTTTTGGACACAGTTATTGATGAGACACAATCAGGCTTTATGAGGAACAGACACATCTCTAACAATATTAGACTTGTTCTAGACTTACTTGATTATTCATATCTAGTGCCTGATGAAAGTTTTATTCTTTTCCTTGATTTCTATAAGGCCTTTGACACAATAGAACATCAATTCATTTTTCAATCTTTAATAAAATTTGGTTTTGGCCCCTTTTTTTGTAATGCAGTCAGAACATTATACTCCAACTCCAATAGTGTTATTAAATTGCCAAACGGCACCACCCCAAGATTTGACCTAAAACGTGGCATTCGTCAAGGATGTCCCGTTTCACCTTATTTATTCTTACTTTGCTCTCAAATCCTTACAACTCATATCTCCAATAGTGCCGTACAAGGAATCAGCTTACCTAACAAAGTACTCATAATCAGCCAGCTGGCAGATGATACCACACTATTTTTAAGGAATGCAAACCAGATCCCTCTGGCCTTAGAGGTGATTAATACTTTTTCCAAAGCCTCTGGATTATTTTTAAATTTAAAAAAATGTGAATTGCTACCGATTAAGGATTGTCATGCTAATGATATTTGCAATATTCCTGTTAAACAAGAAGTTTCTTATTTAGGAATCTTAATCTCTAAAGACCAGAAGTTAAGATGCTCCTCTAATTTCATACCTATTATACAGAAAACCAAAAATAAACTGAACCAGTGGCTTCAGAGGGATTTATCTCTTAGAGGAAGAATTTTGATTTCTAAAGCTGAAGGATTATCCCGACTGACTTATGCTGCTCTCGCCTTACATTTAGACAATAAAATCTGTAAAGATATTGATCGTATGCTTCTTAATTTTATATGGGAAAATCGCATCTCACTATATCAAAGTGTTATTATGAATAATTATGAATCAGGTGGACTTAACTTTCTGGATTTCTACCCTAAATAACACATTTAAAATTACCAGCTAAACACTTCCTTAAGAATCCAGCCTCTATCTGGAACATTATACCACAACACATTTTCATGCTTTGGTGGTTAACTTTATTCTACATTGTAATTACAATGTTGAGAAACCCCTGTAAAACTCTCATCTTTCCATAAGCAGGTGTTCTTAGCATGGACACTCATTTATGCAAACATAACTCACCCTTCACAAATACCTCATCTGGAACAACAGAGATATTCCTATTTAAAAACAGGGTCACTCTATCTTGAAACCCGTTCAAAAAGGAATTTACTGGTGGCTCAGCTGATTAATAAAGAAGGACGATTAATCAGTTACAAGTGATTTATAACAGAATACATAGAGCGCCAGTTAGGGTATCCGGGAACGTCTCCCACGCGGTGATTAATGCTATGCTGCTGGGCACCTTAATGTTGTTTAAAAACACTTATAGTACTTTCATCTTCGTTCCCGCT
This sequence comes from Cyprinodon brontotheroides, assembly GCA_018398635.1. Taxonomy (NCBI): domain Eukaryota; kingdom Metazoa; phylum Chordata; class Actinopteri; order Cyprinodontiformes; family Cyprinodontidae; genus Cyprinodon; species Cyprinodon brontotheroides. The sequence continues at coordinate 10,799 of JAGKQL010003833.1, read as the reverse complement.
TTTACATCCACCGCTCCTGGCCAGAATCATAATACGGGAAAAAGCTGCGACTTTCATTACAGGTTAGGAAAAGCAATGAGAGAATCTGCTGATTGTTCCAGAGCACTTACTGTTACCAATCCAGCCAGCTGCTTATTTTATTGGAGCAGTTATATCCCAGATATTCACTGGACTACTGTTTGGATAGTCCCTCACCAATATTTAATTATAAACGCAGGGGTGAAGGAAATTGTCTAATTTAAGAGTACACCATAAAATTTACACTGCTAAACATTATATGATAAAATATAAACGCGACATAAACACTAATTGCACTTTCTGTGAGGGCCATCCAGAAACTGTGACACATCTTTTTTGGCCTCTGCCCTGTTATACAAAGGTTTGTTGGTCTGGGATTTAACAGGTTTATTATTGGAAGCATATCTTAAACAAATTTTCTTTATGCTGGGAGAAAATGGAACATTTTCCCGACCTCTATAGAATTTCATAGAAAGGACGCTGATCATTTCTTTATAATAAACTTACTAATACTCTCTGCTGAAATATTATATGCATGAATGCTGGTTTCGCTATTTCAGGACACACTTGTTTTCAGCTTTTCGTTGTTAAGAATATGAAATCACTATGTCGAATCAATATGAGACTCTGAAGTATTAGAAGGCTCAAAGGACAATCTCGATATGTGGCGTCTTTGCATGTTCTTATCTAAATACTTACAGTTTTATTGCTTGAATGTTGTATTGTTCATTATGCTGTTTGTTGTATACTAATTTCATTTAAATAAAGTTCATTGAGTGGTGTAAAAAAAAAAAAAGACTCAATAAGTGAAAGATTAGCTGTCTCCAATGTTGCGCAGTGCCAGGAAGATCACAGCTCCCAGATCAGATGAACACCAGGTCCATAAAAATAGATTTTTTATTACTCAGAATGTATCTATTATTAGTTTCCATTTAAGAAGAACCTGTTTATTAAAATCAAATAATTTAAGTGGTAATTTATTTATCTCAAAATCACATTATAAAAGGAATTGAATTCTCCTTATTTTTTAACACTAAATTGCGTATGTATAACCAAACTGAAATATTATTTACTATAGATTTCCACCATTTAAGTTTCAATACAGCATTCGTAATAATTACCTTCACCATCTTCATAAATTTTAATAATATCATCTGTCCTTATGTGATGATCATCATTTTATTATTTTATTTTTCAATGTTATTCCAAACGTTAATGTAATTTTATTGGAATATGTCCTGTCTCTTGTAATAACGCTTCCCTACTATTTCACCTCTTATTTAATATTAATGTTAAATAATGATTGTGATGGATGGTTTTTCAAGGAAAAAAGTTCACATTTGTTTAGATTTAATTGAAGACCAGAAGCCTTAGAAAATAAGTTTATACTTTGGAGAGCTAAAGCAATTAGTTCTTCATTTTTCAAAATAATAGTTGTATCGTCGGCCAGTTGACTAATTATTATGTTCTTATCCAATAACTAAATTCCAGATATAGAACTGTTTCAATTAATATTGACAGCATTTCTACAACTATTATGAATAATAATGGTGAACTTCCACAGCCCTGATGATTTCCTCTGGTAATATGGAACCTATTACTGTCACAGTGGGGGTGGAGGTTTGACAGGTCCCAAATGCAGACATGAAATTTGAGGTGGTTAATTGAATGTTTAATTAACCGAAAGTATAACAAAAGCAAAAATCCAAAAACATAAATCCACAAAATCCTGAAAACTAGTGATGTTATGAGATGAGTCGAGGCTTTCGAGGCACGTGTCGAGTAATGGAGGGGGCGTTTCCCCGAAGCGTGTGTCGAGGAGGATCCAGACATCCAGACATTTGGATTGAGAAAGCTTCCTGGAGAGATAGCGAAACGTCTTCAACTCTTGGAAACCAAGTCCAGTGGATTTTTTTTTTTTTTTACTTTTATGGAATATTTGCTAAGTAGTAGTTTTGGAAGTTAGGTAAATCTAGTCCCCCTCTGTCTTTAGTTTTATGTAATGTCTTTAAGCTGATATGAGGGGGTTTGTCCTTCCAAAGAAATTTAGAGATGGAAGAATCTAGAGATTTAAACCAGTCAGATGATGGTTTATTTGGGATCATTGAAAATAGGTAGATAATTCTGGGTAAGACCATCATTTTAATTGAGGCTACCCTACCTATAAGGGAGATCGGAAGCGATTTCCATCTTTCTAGGTCCTCTTCTATCTTTTTTAAAAGAGGGATGTGGTTGAGTTTTGGTAACTCAGCTAGTTTAGATGACACAGTAATTCCCAAATATTTGATATTTCCTGATTGCAATTGTAGACCTGAGGGATTCTGTAGAGAGCAATTAATTGGTAGTATTATAGATTTAGATTGGGTCAGTTCTTAGTCCATCGGCTGTTGGCCTCAAGTTGCCTTCCCCCCTCCGAGTGCATCCTGTGTTTCATGTTTCCCTGATCAAGCCCTACCTCCCTAGTCCCCTGTTTCCTCTTCCCAAGCTGCCTCCCCCCGCCCGTATCATCAATGACCACCCAGCCTACACAGTTAGGCGCATTATGGATGTGCGGCCTCGTGGGCGGGGTAGGCAGTCCTTGGTGGACTGGGAGGGATATGGTCCTGAGGAGTGGTGCTGGGTTCCGCCCTCCTTCATTTTGGATCTCTGCCTCATCAATGACTTGGAGTGTTCGGCGGCCTCTGTTTCGGGTCGTCCGCTAGGCGGCGTCCGTTGAAGGGGGGGTACTGTTAGGTCTTTGTGTTTTTGTTTACTTACAGGGTGGCAGGCTTCATGGGTTCCAGCTGTTACTCCTTGATGACAATCAGTGGGGGCTTTTATATTGGAGCAGTTTCCTGGAGCAAGCTGCCAGTTGGTTCTGCTCTCTTAGTGGTAAAACGGGTCAAGCTCTGTTAGTGAACTAAGCTCCCAGAGTCTCCTCTAACCTCTCCTTGCTCTCGTCCTCCACAGAACCAGATCGGACGCTCACCAGGATCTGGTCCGTTCCCTTCATCTTCTCTCTGCTCTGGAACTGGACCCCTTACAGGACCAATCAGCCTGCCTGTCCACCCTCAATCCAACACAAGACCATCCACTGGAAAACTTGACTGAGCTCTTCTCCCATTAAACCAGGAAATAAACCATTAAATCTGCCCCTGTGTCCGCAGTTGTCGTTTGCCTAAGAGTCTGGTAAGCACCATGTCAAGTTTAGGGATGAGAACAATCACTCCTTGCTTCATAGTTGGCATTAAATAAAAACTTCCTTATTTTGGTTGACAAGAATTGATAAAAATTAACAGTAAGGCCATCCAAACGAGGGGATTCATTTAAGATAATTTTCTTAACAGCAGTATCCAACTTTTCAATTTTTAGTTTGGCATCACAGATGGTTTTAAAGGATAAATCAAAGAGGATAGATTATTGAATATGATCACGATCTATATTAGAGTAATTAGCCGAATGAAGTTTACAATAAGTAAAAAACAACTTCCTTCTCTAATAATTTAGGATATTTACATTCTTTTCTTTTAATTCATTTATAGTTGACATACAATTATTAGTCTGTTACGTTCTAATTTAAAGAAATATGACAAATTCTTTTCTCCTGCTTCAATCCATTTTGCAGAAGACCTAAAAAAGGCACCTTGTGCTTTATTCAAATAAAGCTGATCTAACTTAGTTTGCAATTCCATAAAATGAGTTGTTCTTCAGGACCAAAATTAGGTTTGATGCAACATTGATAGATTTCACTCAAAATATCTATTTCACATTTCTTTTGTTTAGAATTAAGGTTTTTGTTGACATCAATGCTAAATTCTCTTATTTTAAACTTCATAAATTCCCATTTGTTGATACCTACAATAGAGTAAATCTCCGTCACATTAAAACCTCAAGGCCTGTTTTCTGAACGTGCCTGACGTGAAAGAGCGTTGAACCCAGAATTTAACTACATCTAAATCACTATTGCCACCTAGGGGCAACTAGTGGTAATACCCTTTTTTAACAAAACTAATCTTATACCAATTCTGGCACTTTTTTATTTTTTATTATTATGTCAACTCTCAGAGAGGATAGCAAAGGTGTACATGAACAGATAAAGATCAATTACAATAAAAGAACAACTAACAGGGATTTATCTCAGAAAAAATGTAAAACAAACATAGACAAAGCCATCGAGATAATAAAAACAAAAATGTGAATGCACTTAAAATAGCAGATGTTTGGAGAAATCAAGTCTCAATTTTTTTGGCATGTTTGTCATTTTTTATCTTCTTAAGAGAAGAAAAATGAATTTTAAAGTCATTAATAAACCAGTGAAAGGAAGGTTTAGAATTTCTCCATTTAGCGCAGTGGATCTGATATTTACCCAACAGCAGGAGGTTATTAATAGTATCAGAAACAGGCTGGGGAAGATGGTCCATATAAAAAATGACATCATTTAGAGCAAAAGGGGGAACATCATTCATTTTCAAAGAAATCCAATCTTTCAACTCTTTCCAGAAGCGGTGTGTAGTGACAGAGGTAAAACATATGTTCAATGGTTTCACTATTATTATTACAAAAGGAACATTGATCCACCTCAAAACCAAATATTTTTCTTAAAAATTCTGCCACAGGATACATTTTGTTTATAACTTTAAAATGTGTTTCTTTGACTTTAGGTAGAATAGGCCATTTAACAAATTCTGAGAAAGCTTTATCGACTGTATCTGAGTTAACAGGAAAATCTCTGTTCCACGTAAATCTATCATAATCAGGAACTTTTCTGGCTTTCAAAAAATTGTTAATTAATTTATTATTGCATTTTTTATCAAGCAAATTGAATTGTGAAATCAACAAACTGGGCAAAATTCTGGCACTTACACCAAGTTGAATCCTTCCAAAACTGAAGGATTCAACTTTAATTACTTAACGCCCTTAATTAATTAAAGCCTTTAATTAATTATTGCCCTGTTCTGCTCTGCTAGAGCGGCGTTCGTTCCTTCCTACAACAATGGAAAGTAGTCAGAGTCAAAACAAATTACAGACACTTTGGTTAAACAGTAACATGTTATGAATAAACCTGGAGAAAGAATCTGGTTTGTTATGGAAGAAGCTCTGTCTGGTCTACAAACACCATCCTGCAGAGAATGGTGCGGCCTTCAAGGTGAAGCAGACTGAGTGAAAACATTTATAGTGAGTAAATAGGATAATTTTATATATAATGGAAGAGAAATCTAAATTTTCCGACAACAGGTGGTAAATATCTTATTTAATTAGATATTATTTCAGCTGTTATATATTGTTTATGATGTATAACTAGCTGTGTGTTAGAACAATAAATGAAAGAGTGATTTAAGCTCCAATCATGGTCAAACAGTTAATTCTGCACATACATGGAATAATTTCACCACAACTTCTGTTCAAAATATAATATTTTATTAACAGAAATCATTCTGACAGATGGACATCCATTCTGACACCAATACAATCAGAACATTTTTGCTCTTTACATCTAAAACTCCATGACAGACGGACACTTAATTAATCCCCGACAGGAGAAACTCGCCTAAAATAGAATAACCCCTATAACTCCATTAGGGAAACGAGCTGCAGGGAAATGAGATTTGTATTTTCAAGAAGAATCAGTGGAGCACGTTATATTATTTTGCACTAAATATGTAATTGAGAGAAATGAACTGGTAAATTACGGAAGCTGACAGGGACAGCATTGAAATGTAAGTGAAATAAAATAAAAATAAAAACGGCCAATCAGCAATCCAGTGAAAAAATACATATCAGAGGCAGAGAGGAGTGATAAAACTGAAAGGATTTTAATGCATTTATTTTTTCAGGAAATACATTATTAACCTTTATAGTTAAAACCGGTACACATTATTACCACATTATAGTTTAGTCCGCTTATGTATTTGTTTGTTTTTCAGGTGGTGGGAGATGTAACTTGGGTCTCTGTTCGAAATCCTGGGATGCATCCTTAGGGCCAGATGCGAAGGCCGATCCTTAGAAGGCCAGATTCGAAGGCCGATTACATAAAATGCATAGCGCAGGACGGGTCTGATTTATCCTCGTCTGGTTTACCCAGGATTCATTATGAGACCAAGAGTCCTCGTTATGCCGCCTTTAAAATGCGTTCCCTTCTTTTTGCCCGATTTGCAGGACGGGTCCGATGTATCCTCGCTATCCTTGGTTTACCCAGGATTCATTATGAGACCAAGCAAGCCGGGGTTTGCTCTGTGATCAGAGGAAAAGTTACTTGCCGCTGAATAGTGGTGAATATTGGAAGTTCAGTTTAATATAATCCAGTCATTTAATAGTTCCGTCTGAAATGAATGAAAATAGTTGTTTTAATGGTTACAGAGTCAGATATGTGGCGGTAATGTTTGGTTTATCAAAAAGTGTTTATCTGTTACTGTGTAAATGGGTTTGGCTGGAATTGTTGAAAATGGTCACACAAATGTGGACCTTAGAAAAATGTATAAGAATAAGATAATAGGGAAGAATTAAAATATAAACAATAAAATACTGTAAAGTGTTTTAACAATATCAAACTGGAGAATAAATAACCAATATGCAGCTTTTATTGAAAATGGTCACACAAATGTGGACCTTAGAAAAATGTATAAGAATAAGATAATAGGGAAGAATTAAAATATAAACAATAAAATACTGTAAAGTGTTTTAACAATATCAAACTGGAGAATAAATAACCAATATGCAGCTATGGACATTTTACAGTAATGGATATTTGAAAATAGCAGCAACATCAGAGATGTGCAGAATGAATAGCCCCGTTTCCGCCACTCTGTAAAAAAAAAAAACAAAACTATCTCATTATAATGAGATACTATCTCATTATAATGAGATAGTATCTCATTATAATGAGATAGTAACTCAATATAATGAGATAGTATCTCATTATAATGAGAATAGTATCTCAAATATAATGAGATACTATCTCATTATATTGAGATACTATCTCATTATAATGAGATAGTATCTCATTATAATATAGTATCTCATTATAATGAGATACTATCTCATTATATTGAGATACTATCTCATTATAATGAGATAGTATCTCATTATATTGAGTTACTATCTCATTATATTGAGATAGTATCTCATTTTTTAAGTTAAAATTGAGTATTTTTGGTCAATAGCTCCCAGGTCATGTGACCTATTGATGCAAAATCAGTGTGAAATGGTTCTACTAGTCTCTGTAGATGGGGCACACTCATTTGTTTTGCATTTAACTCTTTTTTTATTTTTTTACCTATTTTTTAAGTTAAAATTGAGTATTTTTCGTCAATAGCTCCCAGGTCATGTGACCTATTGACCCAAAATCAGTGTGAAATGGTTCTACTAGTCTCTGTAGATGGGGCACACTCATTTATTTTTCATTTTATCTTTTTTTATTTTTTTTTTTTTACCAATTTTTTAAGTTAAAATTGAGTATTTTTCATCAATAGCTCCCAGGTCATGTGACCTATTGACCCAAAATCAGTGTGAAATGGTTCTACTAGTCTCTGTAGATGGGGCACACTCATTTGTTTTTCATTTTAACTCTTTTTTTATTTTTTTACCAATTTTTAAGTTAAAATTGAGTATTTTTCGTCAATAGCTCCCAGGTCATGTGACCTATTGACCCAAAATCAGTGTGAAATTGTTCTACTAGTCTCTGTAGATGGGGCACACTCATTTGTTTTTCATTTTAACTCTTTTTTTATTTTTTACCAATTTTTTAAGTTAAAATTGAGTATTTTTCTTCAATAGCTCCCAGGTCATGTGACCTATTGACCCAAAATCAGTGTGAAATTGTTCTACTAGTCTCTGTAGATGGGGCACACTCATTTGTTTTTCATTTTAACTCTTTTTTTATTTTTTACCAATTTTTTAAGTTAAAATTGAGTATTTTTGGTCAATAGCTCCCAGGTCATGTGACCTATTGACCCAAAATCAGTGTGAAATGGTTCTACTAGTCTCTGTAGATGGGGCACACTTATTTGTTTTTCATTTTAACTCTTTTTTTATTTTTTAGCAATTTTTTAAGTTAAAATTGAGTATTTTTCGTCAATAGCTCCCAGGTCATGTGACCTATTGACCCAAAATCAGTGTGAAATTGTTCTACTAGTCTCTGTAGATGGGGCACACTCATTTGTTTTTCATTTTAACTCTTTTTTTATTTTTTTTACCAATTTTTTAAGTTAAAATTGAGTATTTTTCTTCAATAGCTCCCAGGTCATGTGACCTATTGACCCAAAATCAGTGTGAAATTGTTCTACTAGTCTCTGTAGATGGGGCACACTCATTTGTTTTTCATTTTAACTCTTTTTTTATTTTTTTTTTTTACCAATTTTTTAAGTTAAAATTGAGTATTTTTCGTCAATAGCTCCCAGGTCATGTGACCTATTGACCCAAAATCAGTGTGAAATGGTTCTACTAGTCTCTGTAGATGGGGCACACTTATTTGTTTTTCATTTTAACTCTTTTTTTATTTTTTAGCAATTTTTTAAGTTAAAATTGAGTATTTTTCTTCAATAGCTCCCAGGTCATGTGACCTATTGACCCAAAATCAGTGTGAAATTGTTCTACTAGTCTCTGTAGATGGGGCACACTCATTTGTTTTTCATTTTAACTCTTTTTTTATTTTTTACCAATTTTTTAAGTTAAAATTGAGTATTTTTGGTCAATAGCTCCCAGGTCATGTGACCTATTGACCCAAAATCAGTGTGAATTGTTGGGTCCCCCCTTACATGGGCCCACCACCCGTGAGAGGGGCCATAAGGGTCGTATGCAATGTGTGTTGGCCGGGGGAGGGGACCCTGGTGGTCCGATCTTCGGCTGCAGAAGCTGGCTCTTGGGATGTGGAATGTCACCTCGCTGGTGGGAAGGGACCGGAGCTAGTGTGTGAGGCTGAGAGGTTCCGGCTAGAAATAGTCTGTCTCACCTCGACGTATGGTTCTGGTTCTGGAACCAGTCTCCTATAGAGGGGCTGGACATACTTCCACTCTGGAGTTGCCCACAGTGAGAGGCGCTGGGCAGGAGTGGGCATACTTGTTGCCCCCCATCTCGGCGCCTGTACGTTGGGGTTCATCCCGGTGAACGAGAGGGCTCCGCCTAAGGGTGGGGGGACGGGTTCTGACTGTTGTCTGTGCTAACGGGCCGAACAACAGTTCAGATTACCCACCCTTCTTGGAGTCCTTAGAGGGAGAACTGGAGGGTGCTCCCTCCTGGGGACTCCCTTGTTCTGCTGGGAGACTTCAACGCTCACGTGGGCAATGACAGTGAGACCTGGAGGGGCATGGTTGGGAGGAATGGTCGCCCCGATCTGAACTCGAGTGGTGTTCTGTTGTTGGACTTCTGTGCTCGTCATGGATTGTCCATAACGAACACCATGTTCAAGCATAAGGGTGTCCATATGTGGTAAAAAATAAAAAAAGAGTTAAAATGCAAAACAAATGAGTGTGCCCCATCTACAGAACTAGTAAATGACACTGATTTTGGGTCAATAGGTCACATGACATCTAAAAATACTCAATTTTAACTTAAAAAATTGCTAAAAAATAAAAAAAGAGTTAAAATGAAAAACAAATGAGTGTGCCCCATCTACAGAGACTAGTAGAACAATTTCACACTGATTTTGCATCAATAGGTCACATGACCTGGGAGCTATTGACCAAAAATACTCAATTTTAACTTAAAAAATTGGTAAAAAATAAAAAAAAGAGTTAAAATGAGAAAATTTCAAATGAGTGTGCCCCATCTACATTACCAGGGACTAATGATTCTATTACACACTGATTTTGCATCAATAGGTCACATGAAATGGGGGCTTACCAAAAATGTGCTCATTTACAGAAACTTAAAAAGTTGGTAAACTATTTCATTCAATAGGTATTGAGATGGGGAGCTATGTGACCATTATAATTGAGATAGTAATTCTCAATATAATGAACTAGTATCTCAATATAATGAGTTACTATCTCATTATATTGAGTTACTATCTCATTATAATGAGATACCTATCTCATTATAAAAATGAGATACTAACTCATTAATTGAGTTACTATCTCATTATAATGAGATAGTAACTCAATATAATGAGATACTATCTCATTATATTGAGTTACTATCTCATTATATTGAGTTACTATCTCATTATAATGAGATAGTATCTCATTATATTGAGATACTATCTCATTATAATGAGATACTATCTCATTATAATGAGATTTAGTATCTCATTATAATGAGATAGTATCTCATTATAATGAGATAGTATCTCATTATATTGAGATACCATCTCATTATATTGGAGATACTATCTCATTATATTGAGATAGTTTTTTTTTTTACAGAGTGGCGGAAACGGGCTTCCATAGTGCAGAATGACAGCAGCAGGTTATTTAACTGACTAAGGTTTCTATCCTTGGAGGATGCAGCCCAGGTTTTCGAACAGAGCCTTATTTTAACATCGAGGGTGACCCGGATGTAGATGTAGGTGCGCATGCGCAATGAGCTGCTGGTAATGATCGGGTAGCATTAGCAGCATTAGCTTAGCTTGTGTGTGGAGTCATTGTAGAGAGGCTGATAATCTGGGAGTGTTTGCAGTGAGAATGTCTTCAGTCCAGCTTCAAGGAGAGTTTATCACCGAGCAGTTAACTCCTGCTGAAGAAACATTCACGGAGTTTAAAGGAGTTTGGTCAATTCGGAGGAAAAGATGGACGATCAACATCTACTGCTGGATTTCACCAGGATCCCCCAGATCATCTCACACCGGATAGGTAGGAAACACCTGATAG
>JAGKQL010003832.1:0-17978 GCA_018398635.1 Cyprinodon brontotheroides | reverse complement strand
AATGTTACGACTTTATTCTTGTAATTTTACGACTCTATTCTCCTTATTTTACAACTTTTTTTCCTAATGTTACAACTCTATTCTCTAATTTCACTAACTTTATTCTCTAATTTTTCTTCATAATTTCATGACTTTATTCGTAATATTCTGACTTTATTCCATAATTTATTTCGTCTTTTTAAGTATTCTCCCTTAATTTCATGACTTTATTCTCCTAATTTTACAACTTTATTCTACCTCGTAATGTTTTACAACGCCTTTTATTTCCTTAATTTTCACAACTTTATTCTTCCCAAGGATTTACAACTTTATTCTCGTGAATGTTACAACTTTATTCTCCTAAATTTTGTAAAGTTACGCTTTATTTACCAAAAGTTTCTGACTTTTTATTTTTCATAATTTTGCCAGGCTTTATTTAATGTTAATAATTTTTATTTTCGACTTTATTCTTTTTACAGACATTACGAAATCATTTTTGAGAAATATTATTGCCACCAGTTCCAAAACTATTATGGGCTCTACTGGACTTCCATACAGCCCTACTTCTCCCAAAGCATCAGATTTCTTTAACTGATTATTGAACCTGGGTTCCAACGAACCGAAAGCCATAACCACTGGATGACTGACTCACCGTTCCATTGGAGCAGTTCAACAGACAAAGCACCAGCAGCACAAACCACCTCCTCTTGTAAACTTTATAAGAAACCAGCCTCGTCGGTTCGGGGTCCGGTTGATGTGAAACGGCCGCGTAAATGGTCCGAACATCGGTGGTCGTCTCCCCTCCGATATCCATGGCAACCTCCTCGGTTAATTCACGGCTCGTTAAGCTAGCTAGCTACTTTACGGAGCAAAAATATTTGGGACATATTCCAAAGTTTAACCTGTTGATGTATGCCAACAGGTCCGTATATATTCCAAGAAACGACCAGAATTCATAAATAAAAAAGAGCCGGTGTCGGTAATCTCTCCTTGGGGTGGAATTTAAAGTATTTTCAGCTCATAAGAGGGAAGCCGGTTCGATAGGGGAAAACTAGGAAAACATCGCTCCAACAATCAGGGAACTGTCATTGTAATGCACAAAGATCTTCTATGAGAAAGATGGATGACTCTGTAGTTTAAACTATCCGCTAAAAACCAAAGTTCATGGATTCTAACAATATTATAAAACAAAGGAAACAAACATAAAGCTTTATTTATTTATTTATTTATTTATTTATTTTTGCATTCTTTTCTAGAATACTGGTTATTATAGTACTTTCAGCTCGCATAACAGAACAATTATTGTAACGTTTGTGTAAAGTGGCTAAACATTCTTGTTTCTAAATGAATTTACACTCATGCAACAGTCATTTGTCATAATTAGACATTCGCGAGGCTCCATTGTCACCTTTTGAAAATTAATAACTTTCAATTAGCTTTAATTAACCCTAAATTTCTTCTCAGTCGATACATTTTTTCTCAAACGTAGAGAAGGTCATTGTCTGCTCATGATGACGTATTCATTTTAATCATTATTTTGTTGATCATTATATTAACAGAAAAAACACTTAAAAACATCAGTCTATAATGTTTCTATTGGTGAATTGAGCTACTAAAATAAATGAACTTTTAAATGAATGTAACTGTATGTACTACATTTTCTCAATGAAAAACAGATTACTTTTCAACTTTTAGTGTACTTAATTAACCTAAAACTATTCACCACACCGTGCTCTGTAATATCTACTTAAATCTAAGTAAATATCCATCCATTTGTTGCATCCATCACAAGTCAACACAGAGGCACACAGGAAAAACAACCCATGATAAAAGAGTTAATCAGCTTTATTAACTCAGTCTTAAATTCACTGCCTTATCTTACAAGTTTAAGATCAGCAACTTTAGTTATTTGCCAGAATTTTAATAGGATAACACATAATAATAAGAATTTTAATAGTATTTATGTGTAATTGCAATCTGATGCATTTATTATAGGATGCTGATAATTGCAGGAGTCCATGTAGTCTGGTTAGTTAGAAGTCTGGGTGTCTTTGCTGAGACTGTTGCTACTTCCCGCGGCTCCTGGGGGCTCTGGCATTGAGGCGGCTGGGGCATGTCCTTGTGGCTGTCTCTTCTCTTCCATTGGTGGGGGGGCAGAGTTCCTGGGTTGGCCCCTTCTGGCCGCCTTTGCTCTGGGGTCACCAAGGCTCTGGGAGGGGCGCCTCTTCGGCTCTTCACAACCACTATTGAGCATTTTCCCTTTGGATAAACTTTACATGCACAAGTGCACTCTCAGAAACAACTACAGGTGCTTGGCTCCAGGTACTTAGAGATTCACTTCCAAACAGAAAGCCCATATTCTTATCTTCAGCTACCACATGCATGTCAGATAAATGATATTACTTATACTTCAGCGATAGTATCGAGGTGTTAGTTTATTGTATCTCTTATACTATATCCATTGGTGTGCTGTTCTTTTTAGATTTCTTTGCAGGTGATGAAGCAGACTGAGGATGTTTTATCATTAACTCCCTTTTATCTCCTCTTTCCTTCATGTTTTGTCCTTTGTCCTTTTTTTCCTTCCCTGTTCTACTTACATTGCAGTGCTCATATAATCGGTTATACTCCTTACATGAATTATAATAAAGCTATTTATATGCATAAATCAAGTGGAACACTATGGCGATAGCTGCTGTACTGCTCCGATTGTGAAAGCAAAATCTGTGGGGCTCTCTTTTGGCATGAAGACAATTATTCTTATTGCCACATCACCAGACAGAAAAAAAAAGAATTGGGAAGAGTTAATGGAAAAGAATGAGATTCTTTAAACTGTTTATTCACTCTTTTTGATAAAATAGATTATCTAATACTAACCAAAGAAGAAGCCATCAAGTAGGAAATGCGTTTAAATGAAAATAGCTAATTTAGAAACCAGTAAAAATAATAGTAAAAGAAATGTAAAGATGCATATTGCATACCTCCATATTATGGAGCAGTTTTACAATTACCTTTTCTAGTATAGATATAACATTAGATATTTATACATGGAGTTGCTGCTATGTTCCTTTTTGTATATCAGCTTCTGTCTCCTTGAACCCCAGTCAGCCTCAGCAGATGGCAGCTCACACTGAGCCTGGTTGTGCTGGAGGTCTCTTCCTGATAAAAGACTTTTTTCCCCCCTCTACTGTCGCTGCATGAATACTTGGTCTGAGAGATTAGTGCAGAGTCAACGACAAAATGGAAGAGAAAGTCTATGGTCACCACATGCTCATGCAGGAGGAGCAAACCCTGCCAAGTCAAGGACTCGATGAAATCCAGCTGTCTTTCCTTAGATAAAAATGTTTTTTTTTTTTTTTTTTTTTACAAATGTATCTGAATTATCTCTGGTAAGTGCATCAAGAAGACATGTTGTGAATTGGAAATATATAAATAAACTGAATTGAACTGAAATTGAGTTTGTAGCTAAAAGCTTATTGCTTTTTGCACGATTGCATTTGGTAGCATGATGTTTTGTTTTTATAGTATATAGCAATGTTACCAAATACACAACTGTGTATTTAACTGTGGTTCAGTTATCTCTCTCACGTTTAGGAGCTGACTTAAGTGAAACTTATTAAAAATTAAATCTAAATAAATTAACTTATTACTAAATTAAATCCATGCATATTTCTTTGCAGACTAATTACAAATTCACAAACGAGAAAATGTAAAATCTCTGAAAATGGTTTTAACATCAAGAGGAAGAGGATTAGGGCCACTGAAGAAATAAAACAGTTAACTGATTTTAAAAAATGTATTTCAGTTTAATATGGGAAAAAAGACAGAATTCTGAGATTAAAGTCAGAATTCTGACTTTATCCCACTTTTATTTTATTTTGTTTTACATTAAAACCATTTGCAGATATTATACATTTTCTCATTTGCAAATTTTTAATCCGTTTGCAAACAAATGTGCATGGATTTGAGATTAATTTTGTTAAAGACCTCCACAGTGACCTCAAAAAACCTCAATTAATTAGACTTTTGTTTTGAATGAGTGAAGAAATGCCCACAGCTAAATATAAATGTAACATAGGCAGACTGATCAGTATTTAAAGATCTCTGTTAAACCAAGTTGATGTATTGACAATGTTGTCATATGTTTTCACATTTTTGTTTTAGTTAAATTTCAGTTTTTAACCTTTTTTTAAACCTGAATTAATTGAAATAATGTTTATAATTGAATAAGTTTCACTTAAGTCAGCTTCTTAACATGAGATAGATAGCTGAACCTAATTTTGACATTAAAACCATTTGCAGAGACTTTACATTTTCTCATTTGCGAATTTCTAATGTGTTTGCAAACAAATGTGCTTGGATTTTAGATACATTTTGTTAAAGACCTCCACAGTTTTTATTTTTTTTTATTTAGTTATCCTTTATTTAACAAGGTAATACCCATTGAGATTAAAAATCTTTCTTTCAAGGGATACCTGGCAAAGATAGGCATCAAAATTACATCACATCATTACATTCGTACAAAGACACACACATAAAAGCCGCAAATATGCACAAAGTGACCCTAAAAAAAACCTCAATTAATTAGACTTTTGTTTTGAATGAGTGAAGACATGCCCATAGCTAAATATAAATGTAACATAGGCAGACTGATCAGTATTTAGTGATCTTTGTTAGACCAAGTTGAGGTATTGACAATGTTCTCATATTTTTATTTATTTATTATTATTTTATTTAAAAAGAAGACAATGTTATCATATTTTTTCTACATTTTTATTTTAGTAAAATTTCAGTTTTTAACCTTTTTTTAAAACCTGAATTGATTGCAATAATGTTTACACTTTAATAAGTTTCACTTAGGTCAACATCTAAAGGTGAGATAGATAACGGAACCACCTTTTGACGTTTAAAGCATCTGCATCAACTTCCGTATCAAAAGGTGGCGGTAAATCAATAATTAATAACGCATTTATTCGATCACTATTCAGAAAAGCCTCCTTGAACCCATTCACCCTCTGCCGCGCGCTCTGCGCATGCGCCAATCCCCCCCCTTCCCCGGTCTCCTCAGAGTTTCGGCCTGTTTCGTCACCGCTCGGCGATTTTCGCCTCTTTGTTACACTGATAGTGGATTTAACTCGGATTCCAGCTAAACATCCAGCGGACTGTGCGGCTCTCATACAGGTTAGTTTGCCCACTTTCCTTCCCGGTCTAAGCGTGTCCGCCCTCGGACGCTCGTTCTCCGGTTTCCCCCCACCGGCTCGCCCCCCTGTCCTCCGTCCGCTCCACAGCATGCTCTACGTGTTGTTCTATGCGCCTGTGTGGTGGTGTATGGCGGCGCCGGGCCCTGCAGTTGCACACCGTGGGATGAGGTGGTGTTGCCGGGGACTAGAGCAGGGAAAGTGTGCCGTTTAGGCGGCCGTCAGGCTAACCGTTCCGTCCACCGTCAGCCCGGGCTGAGGGGAGCCTCGTGCCCGTCTGGTTGTGTTTAAATGCCGATGTTCCTCCTCAGCGAACATCACTGGTTCCCATTGAGCTGGAATGTTCTTGAAAGCTCCACCATTAAGCTAAAGCCTCGTCCACCCCCACCAGTACAAAGTTCGGGCTAACATGTGGTGGAGGAGCTGCTTTGAGGAGAGGATTTAATAAAAATAAAAAGTTGGTGCATATTAGTGTATCTTGTCTTGTGGTTGTCGCCCCTCTTCAGGCTGATGCAGCACAGCAGGCTGACATTGTGGGGAGGAGATACCAACAAGTCTGCACTTTTCTGTGTAGAGATCTAGATCCATGATCACCTCCAGGCAAACAAAGCTTCCCTCTGTGTGTGATGGGGTCACCAGGACCTCATCACACTCTATGATCTCTGCTAACTTTTCAACATTTTGGACTTTTGCAAGCTTTAAATCATGCATGGGTCTAAAGGTGTGCGGAAGAGGGTCAGAGTGGGCTGCACGTGCAGGAATCTAACACCTATTTACATCTATTATATGACAAATTTAAAGTATATCATCTGATGATAACCATCACTGCTCCCCAACAACCTCAATAAGTTGTTACATTCATGCTGATTTTGCACAGTTTCTACCTTAGTCAGTTAAATAACATGCTGCTGTCATTCTGCACAGCCCTGATGTTGCTGCTATTTTCACACATCCATTACTGTAAAAATGTTGCTGTATAATGGTTTGTTCAATTGTTTTTTTTCTGCAGGTTCATAGTTTTATGTTGTTAAAACACTTTAAAGGATTTTATATTTGATCCTTTAACTCTTCACTTTTATGTTATTCTTATATATTTTTCTATATTTCTATGTTTTATTCTGTTTTTGCTGTAAACACCAGAATTTCCCCATTGTGTGACAGTAAAGGGATTTTCTATTATATTCTATGATTTCAAACATTTCCCAGGTCTGTTTACATTTCCAGGTTTCATTTTCGGTCATCTGTTGTAGAAATAAATATACATAATAAGTCAATTATGAAATCATGCTGATAACTCAGAACATGTGATCCTTGTTTATCTTTTAACTCTTCACTATTATGTTATTCTTATACTTTTTTCTAAGGTCCATATTTGTGTGACCATTTTTTCTGTAAGCTTTTTGCTGTTGTAAATGCCAGAATTTCCCCATCGTGGGACATAAAGGGATTTTCTATTCTACTCTATGATTTAAGACATTTCCCAGGTCTGGTAACCCGTGGTAAAAGGAAAGAGCAAAATGTGTACATTTCCAGGTTTCATTTTCATTTAGCCGTTGTAGAAATATCCGTAATAAGTCAATCATGAAATGCTGCATATAACTTAGGACATTTGATCCTGGCCTAATGAACAATGTATATTAAAGGGCTGGTTATACTCCTGCAGCAGTGTGTCGCAGTGAGCTTGTCGCAGGTATGGCGCAGACATTTTTGATATATGCTCAATTTTGAAGTGCAGTCTGCGCTATGTTTTTTCACGCCACATTGAGAGAGGGACAATCAGGAACTAGCTGTGGGTCTAGATATATCCGAGGCGGTGAGTATGCGGGGGCAAGTTCACAGCGACAACGGAGGGACATGAGGGTGATAAAGAGTGGGGATCCAGGTGGGAAAAGGGTCCCAGCGTTCTCGTGCAGGTCGCTCGCTCTTCTAGCCAGTCAATGTTCATGAGCTGTTTTCCACAATGGCGGTCATACAAACAAAACAAGCCAGTAAGGTACCAAACAGGAAATACACATAGAGTAGAGTGGATGTAGATTGAATTTCAATCAGAGGCCTCCTCTCTGCGGTCACCTGCAATATAGGAGAGGTGCAGCAGAGTGTCTGCGGCAGGGGCGAAGGTATCTCTACTTTCACTGCGACACACGCAGACAACCTACTTTCTGAGTATAAATCAGCCTTAACTCTGCTATAAACATGTTAAGATTACCTCCATGCTTTGTGGGCAAATGCAGCCTTTCGCTTAGATGATGTTCACGCTGTACGCTTATCTAGTTGGTCTTTGATGAGAGTCCCAATGTGACGAAGGCTTCGGCATACTCCGACTTAATTCCAGTGTTTTCATTTTCTATAAAGCCCAAAATACACTGTCAGTGTGAGCTTTAATTTGTAAGGGAGTTGCTTAAGTAATGCCCCAGTGATGCCACCTCCTAACTAACCGCCATTCTACTCACCTTGTGGTTTTCTCCTGATTCAGCTCACTTGGTACCCGGTCAACAGTGACTGATACGTGTCGGTAAAGATGGAGGCACAGGTGACTGAATATGTAAACAGAAGTCAATCAGCCCCTTGATATACCTAGCATCAGGCGTTTACTCTGTCAGAATACAGCTTTAATAGGCACCAGTTGTATATATCACAAATTTCCAAGTACAAAAATCACACATTTATGAGTCTGAATCACAAATCATCACAAAGTACAAACCATATATTTCCTAGGGGTGTCTGAATCTGGTATTGATTTAGAAGATTGGTCCGATATTAGCCAAAAAAATCTGAATATATCGGCCTGCCTCTCAAATCTCCGAAATTAGAAAACCCAATGAAACACTTTTATCCACTTATGTTTAAAGTTTATGTTACTCTGTGGTGCATAAGAAATTGGTCAGTTGTTCTCATACCACATTAAGTTTTCTTCTCTGCTTGAGAAATATCACTTGATCAAGCCTTTTCTATAATTTCAAACTATAGAATAAGAAATAAAAGTATGCATGAGTAATGCTGATGTCACGTATCTGTGTCAGTCAACACTCAAAGCTGAAATATCATTGTCACATTGAAAATAAAATAGAAATAAAGAGACCCTAATATATAATAAAAAAATCACAAGTATGAATCACAAATGGAAAAATAAAATCATATATTCTAGAGTATAAATCACAAATTTATATTTATGAATCACAAATTCATAAGAATAAAACAGACATTTACAAGTAAAAATGTAAAGGCTCCTTTCAGTGCGGCAGTTGATACCCATAGGCGTCGTATGGTTTTGTTAATTAACCGGGCATTAAATGAGCAGGAAAACAGCCCTATGCTAAAAGGATGGCTGTGTCCGAATGTCCGCCCTAATCACGATATAGAGGTTAGTCAATTTTATGAGTGTCCTAACATCCAGTGGATGAGAAGGTAGGGGACTTGAAATTTCCCTCAATGCACCTTTAAAAGTAGTGATCGCCCATGGTCAATGGACAATCCCAGATTGCTTTGCCAGAGCTCTCGTTGCAAAGCATCATGGGATTTGTTGTGGCGGCGACAAATAACAAAGATGGCGTAGGCACAGTGTAGGCAGGAGGAGTTACGTGACCAAAGTAGAGTGAAAAGTGGTGATAATGTTTTAGAACGGTCAGTTGACTGAGTTCACTATAAGTCTACTAGTGACTGCGGGATTCAGTGGTTAGGGCGGATGTTTGGACATAGCCAATGTGTGAGGGATTTCCTTACCCCCAGATTCCATAAACTCCATCAGCGCCCCACTCCGCCCCGCTCACGTACGTCGTACAGAGTACTTGTCTGTCATGTTAATCAATGAGGGCTGTTCCACATCCACCGCTACTCCTCCGCACGTCACCATCCACGTATGTCTTCTCAGTCCATCACTGTCAAAATACGGAGCTGAGCTATTTTTTTGCTCCGCTCCGGTATGGCCAGGTCAAGATCTGCCATTGCAATCACACCAGACAGGAAAAAGAATAACGAGAAGATCTGGTTTGTCAAATTAAAATATAGTAAAGACAGATCTGTAACTAAACATTGGAGCATAATTCTTCTATATTCCTAAAAACTAAGAGCGTTTAATTAAATGATTGGATGCAAACTATTGGTACTTCCTCATACCAGGAAGCAGATTTCTCATCTCCATCAAATTATTTATTTTATACTGAGAGGCTTCAAAGTTTAATCATATCCATTCAAAACTTCTAAGAGCACATCTCACAACTTCAAAAGAAACTTCTTATCATAGGCCTAGATGAAGAGATGCTCAGTTTGGAAGTAGAGAACAAAAATAGTTCATACAAACCATGGATGAGCCTAATTATCCCTGTTAGGAAAATCCACAACTAAAAGAAAATATTTGGGCAGAAACCGAACATATGCTGGATGCAGATGGGGATTTTTTTTAAATATGTCATATTAAATTAAGCGTTCATTTCCGCATGTTTTGCTCGTTTGAATTTAATAATATCGCGCATGCTCTCCTCAAACACTGAGGAAGTCAGAGCGGAGCAGAGGAACAGCGGAGGCTATAGGCTTTGCTTTACTCAGACGGTCTGGAGCGCAGCGGGGTGGAGCGGTGACGGAGGATGTGGGATTTCGGGGTTAGAGTCGATGCAACCAGCTGTATGATCTGGTTGAATTGTCTCTTAAAGAGCCTTGGGATGATGGGTTGTGAATTGGCGCTATAGAAATAAACTGAATTGCATTTGGTCGATGGTTCTTTTTTAGTCTTCGTCTTCAATGCTGGTTGTCGAGTAACCTTCAGGATCATTACTGCCACCAACTAGTAACACTTATGAATTTGTGATTCAGACATGTACATTTATGATTAATACTTGGGAAATATATTATTCACAATCGTAAATTTGTGCAAACCTAGTAACTTGCATTTGTAGCTTCTAAACTTGTATCCTGACCATCTGATGTTACATGTATAGGAACTGAAAACAAGGAAAAATACAAATCTCACATTTACTCAGCTTTATTGACTTACATTTAAATATTTAGACCCCCACACATACATTTTTACTGACGGTTATCTTACTACATGACAGCTACTAAAGGAAAACCATAATTACAGAATAAAATTGAATCGAGTTGTGCTGAGGGCGTATTTATGGAAAAGGGCGCTTCTCTCTTCGGCTTCCGTTCTAATAAAGAGTTATTTCCACGGCGGCTCATAGGAATAATCTCCAATGGATCCTGGGTAGGCTCCCAGGTTTTCTCCCTAAGGTTTATATCTACAACGCTTCCTTTGGAAAGCAGCCTGAACTGGCTCCTTTCTATTAGAAAGCATTGATTCCCATTTGTTCCTTTCCTGAATGGCGGAGCTCCTTAACTTTCCCTAAGGGTGGCTTCATCATTCTGCAGTGGATCCTTATTCAGTCTTCCCCCTACCATCATGATCCACATGATGACTGGGGTGTTATTTGATTGCTAATTATAAAGCTCAGTTTTTCTGCTGTGGCTTTAACTTCTGTTCTACTCCTAAATAAAAGCCAGAAGAAACCTCCAGTTCTGACAGAAACTCAACCTTAGACTTCTACTTGAATGATGCTTCATTCTAGGTTAAATAAGTCCTCACATCTTCGCTTTGCTTTCTACTTTGTGTGAAAACAGCCTTGTTATCTGCAGCTGATTATAAACAGCCGCTCTGCTCTAAGATGTCGTGCCTCAATCATCATTTTTCGGCATTATAGCTGTATGTCTGCGTGTTAATCAGTGTGTAATGATTACAAATGACCTAAGAATCATCTATCCTACCAGAAAACATGCCTCTCTGCCTGGTAAAACAATGTTAATGGTCCCTCTGGGTAGCCTGATAAAACTGCATGACAGGGAAGCAGGATACTGCCTCTTAGACTCAGCTCTGTCTGATAATGAGAAAACTCAATAGAAACTGAAGCGCTGGAAGAGCCATTTGTTTTTTTCTTGGACAGGAAACGAAACGAGACACCTCACTGTATGAGCAATAACCCTAGAGGATCAATTTGGAAATAGAGCTACTGTTAGAGGAGCTGCTCACATAACCCTTCCAATTATTAGGAAAGGTGGATTGTTTAATATTAAACTGATAATTATGACGTGCTGTATTCTTGGGTTTTACAGCACTTCAGCAGGAATGTTTGCTTGCATGAACCCGATTAACGCGTCAGTCCTTCATATTGGTTGCAACACCATCACAGACATTGTTCTGCATGTGAGCTGCAGGTCTTTTCACACCGAGTAACTCCTCCTTTTCTAATTGGTGGTAACATTAGGAAACCCGGCATCATTTCCATGTGACTTTCAGACTCACGTGCCTTTTAAGACTTAACTTTTTCTGACCGGGAAGGGAAGTGAGAATCTTCTTGCCATTGTGAAACATTTCTGATGCTGAGAAGAAAAATGTTAAATATGGCAACTAGTTGGAGGAAGAACAATAAAATGTAGCTGACAATTACATTTTTCTGTTTGCTTTTGGAATGCGTGCAATATTTTCATACATGGCTCTGCATCTTTTCCATAGTTCTTGTTTGTTTTTATATATCTATATATAAATAGATAAATCATGTGATTTTACAGGGTTTGTAAGTAATTGCTTTGAAAACCATATATTGACAAAATACACAAGCTTTAATTCTAAAACCCTTTTGCTCCTAATTATTTGGTAAAATAAACATAGGAGTATGGCAACACAATGTTTTACTGTTTTTAATTTATTATTTAGGTTACTCAACCATCAGATTGGCTAAAAGATAGACTATGTCCACGTGTAGCAGGATATTGGTGGAAAATAAGTAGTTTTTAGATGTTTCCCGATGCTATTTTTAAAAAAATTTTTCCAATATGATACTGATATTGTAGCACAAATTCTACATTGACTTCTTTTATAACGTATAATAATGTTGGGCGATATGTAAATGATTTCCAAACAATATTCTTTGGCCCAAAAAGAGGCGATGGACGATATATTCGTGCGGGTTACTATGTGGGCAAAGACAAACACGCCTGCAGAGCACGTCTTTTGCACCGCTGCTGATATTATTAACCACCCGGACAGACTGCTAAAACCCAGTATGTAAAACTTGCTTGTTTTCTTGTCAAAAATGTTTACATTTCATCCAGTGGGAATAGGGAATAGTTTCCTCGTTTCCAGCAGCCTGTGAGCACATCTAAAACAAAAACTGCCTCTATCTGGTTCTGGTTTGGTTGCTGCATGGTGGCACTGGAAAAAAAAAAAAACAGCAACCTGTACCTGGAAGGAGTTTGTGTTTAACATTAAAAACATTATTAGGTTTTCTTTTCTTTTTTGTTGTTGTTGCAGCCTTCATCTTAAGCCTTAGGTTAAAAAAAATACAATAATCGCTCTTAAAAACAATCAATAAAGGACTGAGTCTATTGTTGACAAATTCGTCTAATTGCCCAACATTAGTGTGTAATGTTAGAAAGGGCTTGATCAGGTGATATTATTTAAACAGACAATAGTCAACCACACTAGGTATGAGAACAACTGACCCATATTGTTTTAACCAATGGGTTGCAGAACCTTTAAACAGAAGCAGTGAGTTTCTGTCAGCATGCCAATAATGGAGATTTTAGATGCCGGCCGAGTTAATCTGATATTAGTTCTTGGGATCATATTGGACCTATATCCAATATTAAAGGTTTGTGGAGGATTTTCGTGAATTTTTTAAAAGACCTGCCCTCTCCACTTGAAAAAAAAATGCGTGTGCCAGAGAGGGAATGCCTATTAAACACGCGTGAGAGCATGCATTAGCCCATTTCTCCTCGTGCACGCTCTGCTTAAGTTGCTGTTCTCATAGCTCATATAATATTACTGTGTCTGAACGTCTGCATAAATCCCTCAATCACTATATATAGAGCGGGGACTATATAGTGAACTTTATAGCAAACTCAGTTAATTGACCATTCGGACAGAAGATCACTGTTTTTTGCTCCCTGTTGGTCACGTAACTCCTCGTCCACCACGTGGTGCCTGCGCCATCTTTGTTGTTAGTTGCCGCTGTCAGGTAGCGACAGCCTCTGGTAGCCGATGTGACAGCAATTCCCATAATGCTTTGCAAGGAGAGTTCTCAGTGCAACGCATTCTGGGATATATCTGCCTCTTCCGATGTCTTTCTTCTCTCATACACTTCATAGACACTTTTTGTTTCATGATCCTCGGCCAATTTCATAGACCTGCTGTGAGAAAGGTGAGCTTTAATGACTGTCTGAAACAATAGCTCACCAAAAATATGCACATTAAAGTGCGCATATGCAGAAAAAGATAGCTAACGGGGCGAGCACTTAGGACAGCCTTACGTAAACATATCACCAGAATGATTGACAATTATTAGAACCACTTATTTTGATGATCCACCCAGAAATAAAAAAATCGTCCTCTATACCTTTAATATTGTATTGGGACGCCTTATGCAGTTATGCCTTTCAGCTGCACATAAATGCGTTACACATCCCTTAAAATGAATAATTGCCTAGATCAGCTGTCTTCAACGTTTTCCAGGCCAAGGACCCCCAAACTGATGGTGAGATGGAGCGGGGACCCCCTAATTATATATACTGTATGAAGTTGTGTTAGATCAAACTGGTCCTATAGTCACTCTATAACAGATGGAGTAATGTAACTCAAAGTAATTTTGCACTGGGATTATTAAAGTATTTCTGTTTCTGATTCCTGGTTGATGGGACAGGTGTTGTAGTGAATGAAACGGTGCCCAGCTTGAAAGAGCTCCTGTGTGTCACTGAATGTGTGCATTGATGACTGAAAGACATCTTCTGCCTCCATTTATCTGATTACTACAGTGTGTTGAATTCATGTCAATGTGGATTTAAAGACATTTCAGTTAGTGGAAAAAATCACAGGGAGGAATATAAAAAAAGTCTAATCAACCAAAACTTTCGCGACCCCCATGCAGTCCCTCCGTGGACCCCCTAGGGGCCACAGACCCCCCGTTGAAGACCTCCAGCCTAGAGAAACAGTCCACTTTGCAACGTACCTTATAAGGCAGTTGTTTTGTTTTTTATGATATGCACTTCTTATCCACAAAGGTTCCCATTCAGGACTTTTAATATGAATTAAAAAATTGCAATTAGTTAGGTTATTTTTTTAAATGTATTTAATTGATTAAATAATTGATTGCTGAACTTTGGTTAGCAGACCTTGCTAGAAACAACCCTGATAGTATGTTAAGAGAAAGTGGAAAATAGCTGCATTAGGGGTTTTGGAGCATAGAGCAGAGGAGGACCAGTACCGACATTAAAGGCTATACTAAACACTTATAATTTGGGTTGTTAAATCTAAATGTAGGTCCTTAAGTGAGTTAAATCCTTTTGCTGGACTAAGCCTGAATAGAATTGAAACTCAGCCCTAAAGCCAGAGCTGCAGGATTATTTTCTCTGATAAAACTCAGGTCCCTGCTTGTTTTTCTTATGATTCCATCTGTTATGAGTCAACATCTGAAATAGCTGCTCACCAACAGGTTGGGCAAACTCATACAGCCAGACTTTGTGTTGACACTAAAATCAGTCTCTGATGGAAACCATGGCACCTTAAATATCTCTTACATATCCGTCTGTAGAGAACCGTTTGTATCTGCTCACCTGATATAGTTATCTATGTTTCTGTAAAAGCTTGAGTAAACATCAAAGAAAGTGAAAGCTAAAAAAAAAAAAGCAGCAACAGGAAACGAGAACTTTTTTCGCCCCCTTGTAACAGCTCTTTTGTTTCAGTGAAAGCAGCAGGAAAACAACCCAACAGGTCAGCTGTTGGTGATAAAATCTGAGTGGAGGGTCAGCGATGGTCTTAATCAGACTCCATTGCTTCCAGCCTCCCTGTCTGCTTAATATGGAAACGCTGTTTATGAATAATCAGTGCGCCAAATGGGAACAAACTCGTTTGCCTTGAACTTCCAGATCATCTGTGCAGAAAATGGGTAGTCCTTTCACAATAAAAGTCAGGTAAAGTTTGCATGAACCCTCTTAGCCACAGCTAAATATTTTACTGTTAAATAAATCAGGGAAATGGAAAGAGGAAATTCAATGTTTGTTTGGGCTAGAGTACTTGTTGGAGTACTGTCCTGATTTTCAGGTTTTCACAGAAGAACTGCTGTGAGTCGTTCACGAGCGTACCTCCTCTCTAACTTTCACAGGGTAATAGGACTGTATTACACCACACGTCTGGGGTCAAATTAAGATTTACTTTTCATTTAAAAACAGTTTTAGTCCAGATCATTAGTTTAATTTTACATCTCAGGTAGCGGTTAGTTGAATTCACCTCCCTGGTTATCTCGTATCTTTGTGTTGATTCCAATGATTCCTCTGTTTGACCTTAAGAGTCTTTTAATTAAACGTGTTTGTTTTTTGGCGTTCTGATAGGGAACGGAATCGCTCGCTTCTGTTCCTGGAAACGACTGTTCTTTCTCTCTGAGTGAAAAGCTTTCCTGCTCTGATCCCTCTCAAACTGACGGGTGTCGGTTCCTTTTCTCTGGTTATTTCTGATCCTCTCCGCTTGGGCAACATGAAACACGTGTATGCTATAGACCAGAAATACACTTCAAGATCTATAGTTTGATGGAGCTGGTGACAGTAAGGATGATGGTGTAATAAAAAAGTGATATTGGATTTAAAGCTCCTGGCTTTGTAAAATCCAAATATACATCCTGCTCTGTGTGTTGACCAGAGCAGTTTATTATCCAGCCACACCCCGAGGTATTTGTATGAATCCACAGCCCCACTTCGTCTTTGAGATGTTGAGCTCCAGGTGGTTGGTGCAGCACCAGGTGGCAAAATCTCGCACCAGACTTTTTACTAGGGATGGAACGGTTTTTGAAAACCGTCCGAATCGTTCGGTTCGACTGTCTCGGTTCGATTCGCGTGTGTTGCGTTCGGTTCATGCGCTGCTCCTTTTTCTCATAGGCGAAGCGTGTACACTCCAGAGCAGAAGGTGGCGGTACTGCGACCAAAGCCAACCACCAGTAGTAAACAAGAAGAAGAAGCGAAGCAGCATAGCCGGGTGTAGCAGAAAAAACTCAGTTTTTGTGGAGAATTGTGTCGGACTGGCGAGTGGGAAAGAACAGGCGTTGGAAGACGCGCCAGCAGCACTTTATAGGTCTGCTGTATGGGACCGCTTTGCATTTAGAGTGACCTACGATGACGGAGGAAAGAAAGTTGTGGATGTGTCATGTCATGCTAACAATCAACATATACTTAAATGAAAACGATGACCACGAAACCGTGAACCGAACTGTGGATTTTGTGAACCGTTCCACCCCTACTCTTTACTCCTCCTCTCTATTGTCCCTGATACTAGGGCTGTCGCGGTTGAGAAATTTCCCCTGCGATTATTCAAGCAGGCTAAATATTGCAATATGCGATATTATTGCACCATCTTTTGTTTCTTTATTCTTATCTATTTATTTCGCAAAGGTGTTTGTATATTGTTAAATTACAAACTACATGGCAAAAATTTCCTTTGAAACATGGCGCTTAAACTTTAAGAAAAGATTATTAAAACAAAAGACATGGCAATTTTATAACACTTTATTGAGCGCAGATCAAAGGGCAGTAATGGCACATATATGCCTCATTTGTCTGACTGAACTTTACTAAATTCAGAAAAAAGGCAAATTTGACTGTAGAATCTTTCATAAAAAAAAACCAAAACAAGTGCCCGTTTTATTATTATTTTTTTTTTAACTTAAGTGCCCCTATACAAAATTAAATGTAACAGGCAAAATAATTCTTATTTCACATACAAACAAATTACAGTAATATAAAGCTCAGCCATGTCCTTGTGGCTGGCACCGACATGAGCCGCCCCATGACTCTGTGTGGCAGGAGGCGGCGGTAGCAGCGCCTCAATGGCTGGGTGGCAGCTTACATTCGTTGTGTTTCCGCGTATTACTTGAACAGTTTTGCCACAGATTTTACAAATTGCCTCATTTAAATCGTCAGGAAATCCGAAATGCTCCCAAAGGGGCGAAGTAACATTTGGTTTTGATATCAGTGCAGCTGCCATTTAATCCTTCTCAACTGTTGTCCCAAGATGCGACGATGGCGGTGGCCGGTTTTGTAGCGCGTTGAGCTTCTTGATATTGCGATATTTCATTTGTGCGGTTATTGTGACAGCCCTACCTGATACACCCCACCATGGCTGTCAGCTGCATACTACTGTATGTGACACAGCTCAGAGTTGTAACAGAAGTCTGAGGTGTATAAGGTGAAGAGGACAGGGGCCAGTACTGTGCTCTGGGGGCTCCAGTGCTGCTGACCATAGTTTCAGAGATGGTGTCTTCAGCCTGACACACTGCAGCCTGTCTGTGAGGTAGCTGGAGATCCATGCCGCAATTTGTCTCGGAGCAGGGAGGGCTGGATGGTGTTGAATGCACTTGAGAAGTCTAGGAAGAGAATCCTTCACTGTTAAAAATAAAATTCTAGATGAGTAATTTTTTTTTTCTTAAAATAAGTGCATTTGTTCTTGGATTGAGAAGGTAGAAGAGATATTTTGCCAATGAAACAAGATGATTTCCATTTAAAATAAGAAAACACAATTGCATTGTCTTATTTCAAGTGCATTTTATCTAAATATCATATTTTATGAGTAAAAATACTCATTCCATCGGAAAATCATCTCTTTGAGCCACTCGAAATTAAGGGTAAATTCACTTAATTTAAGAAATTATTACCGTACTTATTTCTAGATCATTTTTCCAGTGCTGCTGTGGCACTTCCTCTATCCAGGTGGAGCTGGACTCGGAATAGTTTTTTTTTTTTTTTACATTTTTCCCCCTCCACATCTGTCCCATTACC
>JAGKQL010003831.1:0-17979 GCA_018398635.1 Cyprinodon brontotheroides | reverse complement strand
TATCTATCTATCTATCTATCTATCTATCTATCTATCTATCTATCTATAATGTGAGCTATTATATGAATGCAGCATCTAGTTGATGATCACAAACGATTTGTAAACAGAAAAAAAAGAAAATCGAGCCGCCCGTCAGTCTCCTGCAGCCCCCGCCCCGCCGGTCTGTTGACGGGAACTCCCCCCTAACTTCCCCGGTTCTCTTCTCATTACTGCTCATTCTCTCCATGAGCTGTCAGATACTAATCCACATACACACACGGAGCCCCTGCGTGTCGGAGCAAAGCCCCGCTCCCTCTAGCCTGTCCTCTGCTGCGGAGCCGCAGCTGCTCTGGTTTTGCGGGCTGCGCGGAGCCTCGTCGTGACAAAGAGTTTTGGGGGAATCGTTTGGAAGGAGGAGTGAGCCGCGCAGGAAGAAGGTAAGACGGTGGTGTCAGAAGGAGAGCCTCCTCTGCTCTCTGCTTCAGGAAACTTGCGTTGTAGCAACGTTTTTCTTGGTTTACTGGACACATTATTTTTTTTTTTGGCGAAATTGGGCAAATTTTAGAACATTTTTGCGCTCTGTGCGCACTAAGCGGTGCGCGCTCCTGCCGTCTCACATCAGGGGGGGACCTCCAGTTGTGTGGAAGGAAGTTGGGACATCTTTGGCCAGGACTGTTTAAGGAGGGGGGCACCTGAACGGCTCTAACAAGTGGTCCAGCACTAGATAATCTATTGAAACCTGTGGAGGAAGAATAATTGCATTTTCTAAACCTAACTGCCTCTTTTGAATGCAGTTCTGTAATTTCTCTCAGTAGATGTCCAGTCAGTGTTTTCTTTGCTGAACAGTTTCCTTCATCAATGTTTTAAGGTTCTAAAGAGTTGAGGTTTTATTACTACAGATATCTTCCATCATTACTTCCTGCAGTTTAAAGTCCATTTCATGAAATGCATAGAAGGTGCAAGGGCGTTCAGTTTTTTTTTTTTACCCTACACACTGCTGATCAGCTGGCTGAGCCAAGGCTATGATTTTACATGAAAATGGGGTAGTTTGAGATGATCATTTGTGACTACCATGATTAAGATATTCACATCTACAAGGTATTATGGTATGTTCTCTTTGTGGTTGGATTTTTTCCCCTTAAAAATTCCATAAAGTTTGAAATCTGAATAGTAAAAGTCACCTGTACCATTGAAAAGTAAATTGAAAGTGTCTAATATAAGCAAGCATTTCTTTAACCTGTTGGGAAACTATCATCTTTAGATGTTCTCTTCTTGTTTTAAATTATAAAATATTACATATCACATTGATTTTACTTCAATCAGAAATGCATTCATCAATCTTACTGCTGCTAAAAAGAGATGGATTACAGGTGTTTTTTGTTCTTCCGCTAAAGGATGTCTTATACAACCTTTTAATTGCTGATATTATACCCACATTGTAGCTTTGAGCAATGAGCGTTATTGATATGGACCAGCTATGATGTCAGGATGAATCATTCATACTTTTGTAGGAAAAGCTTGCTACTTGAACAGAGAACAATTGTCGATAATTTTCAAGATTCAAGATGCAGGCTGATATAACTCGCCCGTCATTTAGATAAGGGTTTTAAAAAGACATTTCTTTGATTTTGTACTTAAATCTTTATTATTTGACCCATTATGATTAAAACATCGTTTGCAGACTACCCCCATAGTTCAGCGCTGATGAATCTAAAAGCCTGTAGTGTATTTTCCCAGAATATGGTTTGGGTTAGGAAGTTCCAGCACTGTTTGGTGGATGTGATGTCAAACGTGTCCATGTTAAATGGCTCCGACCTAGCAGTGTCATTGAAAGCGTTCAATAACACTGGGAAGATGGGCAGTGCTCAGCGTTTCTTACTAGCAAAAAGTACTTACTAGCATCAGTTCTAGCAACTCATTAAAAGGATTTCATAAATCAGAAGCTCCATGATAGATTATATCATTTAGTGTTTTGTTAATACAACAGTTGGCAAGTGATTGACAGCTGGGAACTGCAGGGTAGCTATCCCAGCAGAAAGCTTGACTAAATAACTACAAAAACTAAAATTATCTTTCCTGTGAACCAATGTGGAGAGAAGAATGGCAAAAAAAGTCTAAACCATAACCACTTGAAATGCATGTCTTGATTTAGTAGATGTTTTTTCTGTATTAGTTCTAATCTACTTATACGGTAAGTTAAAAATAAAAAAAATTTGGTCAAAATCCATATCAGCAGGTTGGATCTCAAACAAAACTGGAAAACAATATCTGTCAAGAAGAGCAAATAAATTCATTTTTTATATATATATATTTCTGTAATTATTATATATAAAAAACTATTTTACATTTGCTTATACAGTGAGAAGCTAATATTGGCCCCAAAAAGGTATTTGCTGGTTAGATCTTCCTGGAGAGCAGTTATGTGATTTACCATTATACATATCAATCAGTAATATGTTCAGTTAGTGCTTTAATTATTTATTTAGAAGCCCCGACAGATTTGAGAACTGCGTTAGGAAATGGGTGCTTTGGTTGCGGTCTCCCGGGTGCAAGCAGATAGCGATAGGAAGCACGGAATACGGTTTGAAATGAAATCGTGGGAATTTGTGTTAAATAATGTTGACCCTCCGGTGCTATTATGCCATGTATTTGGTCCTATGTGATTCTTCACACCTTCAATATGATGTTTTGTGTTTGTGCAGAGACAAACACACCGACAGTCCCTTATGTGCATACAGTATACCTACTCACGTGGCTATACCTGTCAGGTCACCGAAGGTGGGGGTCAGTCACAGGGGTCTCTCACCTCTGGAATTCTCCTAGAATGGAGTAAGGACACACACACACATTCATTTTACACACTACAACCAGAGAACCTACCAGTCCCACCATCTGCTCAAATATAGTAAGGTCTGGCTCATTATTTATGTATTCTACACGAACTACATCAATTAGTCATTCAAAGCTTTATCCTGTTAAAGTGTGTTTTTCAGCTTTCCTTATTGTCAAGAAATGCTATTATCTTCCCTTTTTTTTCAATTGGTGTACAGCCACTACTCTTCACATAAGGTTTAATAATACGAAATGTTTGTTGTGTGTCGTTTCGGTCCAGATTAAAGAATGTCGAAATGGCTCAGAGAACAGAGACAAAACACTTTATTGCTACTTCCTGACATGTCCGGCTGATTTCTGTCAAGATGATAGACAACGGAAGAGTTTGTGTTTTGTGACTGAAGGGAAGGAGAAAAGGTTTTTGTCTGCTGAAATCTGAGCCTATATGGACACAGTGACCCTTGCAGGGACACACACAAAAAAAACTCTTTGAAGTTTGGCAGGGATTTGGAAGCTCACGTGTGCATGTAAAAAAGTTTGTGTATCACATCAGCAAATACATGTCCTCTTTCATCTGATATGGACACCCACAGAAACTACACCCTACAGACTTGTATCTGAATGATGGCTGTCACTAATTTCATTATACAATTTAGAAGTGGTGTCATTCACTAAATGAAAAAAAAAGGATGCAACAAGTCCACCGCATGTATAGTCTTAATGGCGGTTTGTTTGCATTTCAGAAAAAAAAATCCAACATTTCTGTTTATGGTTGTTTGCAATACCAAAAAACAATGGTACAACCAGAAGGGACACTTTTCTTAACCTATTGAATTAGGAAACAGACAAACAAAAACAGGTGTAACAGCACTAAATACGAGGTACAAGAGCTATGATTTACAAGAAAAATAAGCAAAAAGTAGCAAGAACTTATTATTTAGTCTATTTATGGCGACATGTAGTACCAATATGTTGAAATGCAAACCCTGTGGCAGGGAGTTTGTCATAATTCCTGCCTTATATGGGATCGCTCAGCTTACAGGAAGTAGCAACCAGTTATGACCAGGAATATGAAATCCAACCCTTCTATGTAATCCACTGGGATGTCAAGATGAAAAATCCAAACTTGTGGCCAGGTTCTGATGTTGCTTTTGTGTACAGATTTTATAAGCGGGCCAGCTGTAACTGAGGTACTCCCTACTTTATCGAACCCACAAGTTCAAATGATTACAGTTCAACAAAGGTTTTGTTAATCAGCCTCAAAAGAAATCTGGTTTTAGGGTTTATTATTTATGACAGGATCATTAGATAACCTCCACTTGTTGCTTGGACTAGCTCTCAGTCTGGATCTTTGAATACATGTGTGTGTGTGTGTGTGTGTGTGTGTGTTAGCAACCCGGCACAGTAGGATGGTGATGAGGGGCTAGATTTGGTTTCTACCACAGGTTGGCTTGTCAATTAGTTCCTGAAGTGATACCTGATGTCAGGTTATATCTGGGGTGTCATCTCTACCTGTGTGTGAACATCTCCAAGAGCCTCCAACCAACAGGAGAAAAAATAAGTAAATGTACATGTTTGAATCACAAGTACTGCTCCAGTTGTGTTATTTTTAATCTTTTGCTTTTCTGCTTGAGAATATTGTCCGTGGGTGGATTGGTGGGTGAAGGAGCATCGAGTGGGAGTCCATTACAGAGCTGTATAACCTGAGCCATGGTTTCCTAGCATTTCCTCAAGTATGTGTGCCTTTTAACACATGGTTGTTAAGCTTCAAGCTTTTAGTTTTCAGAGGTGTTTTTGTCTATAGCCGTCCATTAACAGCTGATATTAAGTTTGGTTTCAACTTTTTTCAGACATAGGTGGAAGGAGCAGTTTAAATTCCTACAGCCAATAAACTCTGGTAGTAATCGCTGTGATTGTGTTTGTTTAGTGCAGACAGATAAAAGATTGGGTCTATGAATTGACTCACATATCACAGAGTAACAACATCCTTTTTTTTAAAAAAGGTGTAACATTTAAAAAATTTTGCACACAGGAAGAACAGCTGTGTCCTGGCATGCCCCGTTGATTCAGTGCTAGATTTTTGATGCACAAAAGGAACATTATCATAAGATCCTTCCTACCAGTGCCGCGTTCTTATAGCCAACCCACTGCTCCCAACAAACCTCCAATAAGTGTTTATATCTCTGTTGTTTTTGTAGTCTTTTTTCATTTTATTGTCAGTGTGTTTTTTTTATGCATAACCCATACAAGTTTTTGACATTTCTAAAATTAAACGACTTAGGTTCAAATTTCCTTTATTAGTTTCAACAGAAAATAAAGTATTTTTTTCTTATGTTGCTAATTTGCACTTTTGTTGCTGGGCAACCTATTATTACTTTTAGTTTTCAGCTTTGTGTTTATCTGTATGCTTCCACCGCAGGGACACATACTTTTCCCCCACCTAGGAAATAATAAAAGGTTATTTCTATTATGTATAATATTGTACACCATATTTGTCAGATATTTAACTATGGCTTTAGTTCACAGGGACAATACAATAAACTTGATCTACTAAAAGTTGGCAAGATCTTATTTCACTAAGTCTTTTGGAGAATTAAAAATCTAACGGAAAAATGTCAACTCTTTTTAAAGTGCGGTTTGTTGAAATCAGTGTTGAATAACTCAGCCCAGGTTTAGAAATATAGAATTTAAACAAAACTTTATTGAATGAATTAATAAAAAGAACATGAAAAAGATTGATTGTAATAATATGGTAATAGTAAACATTTAAAGCATTAAGTCATACATCTGTTAATTTAACTTGTCATGAGTTTGTTTATGTTTTAATTAGTTATTTATTATTGTGGCTATGACTTTGTATTATAATATCTGATAATGTATTTCTATTTTTTTTTAGACTCCCACACGCATGCATCGCATCCTCCCCCCTGTCAATGTTTATTGCTGATTGGGGAGATGATAATCTCCTGGAAATCTCAGTTTGGAACTTGGGATGTCTGAATGAGTGAACCTGAAAACACAATAATTTAATGTGTCAGCAGTGTTAAAATGAAGATCGTGAGAACTTAACTTTAAAAAATGAAATTGTCTAGAGCTTTTTTAAACTAAATTTCTTTTTGCATACACTTGTGTATGCAAAATGACAAAATAAATCTGTCTAAGTCTAAGTTCAAAAGAATACAAGTACCCAAAAACTGAGCAACACAGTTTAAATGTTTTGGTTTTTCCTCCTTGTGTCAACAAAAAGGTCCCTGGTAGTAAAAGCAAATTATAAATGCTGATTTTGTGTTTTCAAACTGAATAAAAAAGGACCAGTCAGGTTTTTTTTTCAGACTAACACTGTTCGAACTGTTCAACATGCATGATAAGCTTTGCAGTGGAAACCACTAAAATTACAAATATATTATTATTTTCAATAAAGTTTCATATACAAGTACCAAGCAGAACCTTATGCAACAACCATAACAGTCTGCCTGTGAAGGCAAATCCTAACCCTATCATCTAGGGATATCTATTTCCAAACTATAGCAAGGACACAAAAATACCATCAGTTTCTAATCCTAACGATTCATGAGAAAAATGATAGTATAAATATGTATTATAAGAGTAAATTCAAAACTGGAATGAATGAAAATAAGTCTTACTTTAAACTGCAAAAGGCAGAATGAAATGAAAGATTTTGTAAACAACAAAACAACCAGTAGGGTCTGAATAAAGAAACAACAAGAAATAATCAGTAAAGATCCGTAGACATTTTTAATTATAATCTGTTACTTTAAACAGAATTTAACACTGAAATAAAATGAGGTGTTTATGCATCAATGTTATGCATTGAATTTTTAAATAAAAAAAATATACAAAAAAATGTATAAATTTTTCCATTTTAAAATCTAAAGTGTTTTTTGAAGTAGAGAACAACAATCGTTCAGTTTTGTATATAGACAATTTCCTGATTCACATATTTTATAAAACACCTGAACTGACTGTTTATTTTTTTTATTTTTTGTGGGTTAATGAGAGAATTAGGATTAATGCTGCCCTGCAAGGTTTTTAAAACTGGGTTTGAATGGCAACAAAGCCATTCTAAAGCAAATATCAAGGTGCTCATTTGTGAGCCTGGATCTATATTTATTTTTGATTCTGTTCATGGTGGAGAATCCTGCTTCACAGCAGCAGGTTCAGCCAAACATACTCAAAAAGTGCAGGGTCATCTTTGAGCACACTTTTCTGTCACCAGTTCACTGTAGTTCTTCCAGCAGTCCACACTCTGCTTTTTTTTTTTTCTCATCATCTTCTCCTTTTTTCCCATCGCCCGGCTTGCCACAGGTTTGCCTGCTGTGTCTAAAAGTAGCAGCAGCAGCAACCCAGACTGACAGCTCATTGGCTAATTTGTATCACATGCAGCCTGGTGCCGGATGCTCCTGAGGGCTTTACCATGTTAACAGGAGAAACGGCGCAAGTGAAGTTAGACACTGTCGTTGGAAAACATGCAGTCATTTTTAAATGTTTTAAATAAGGTTGATTCCGGATTAGCCAGCAGGTTTGTCCAGATCTGGACTTGTTCTCTGCCTTAGAAGATTACAAGACAGTTTATTCTGTCAAAAGTTAATCACAAAGGAATTAGGAATTTATATTGTAATTTACATTTATTAGTTTCAGATGTTTATTTTACCTGTAAACGCTTCATCTGCACGGATGTATGACATAATAGGACAGCAACCAATAATACTCTATTCGTAATAGCGAAGTAACAGACAAGGAAAATTTGTTTAAACCAACATGGATACACACACATCTTTTTAAGTCTGGAAACTCCCTTCCATTTAGATAACTGCTTTCTGTAAGGGCTTAAAGACTCAAACGCAACTTTCAAGGTACATTTTATCCTCTGATTGGCCATGTTTTGTATAATTATTCTGAAATTATGTGCTATTGTCCTGCTGTATACCTGAATGTGGGTGTATTTGTTGATGGGTGTGGTGCCTGTTTTCCAGCTAACATTAAAATGCAGACCAGACTGACTGGGCTTCTAAAATGTCTTGCTTCCCTAATTGATTTACTGCATGATCCATGCTCTTTTCACCCACATGTTGTTCCCTATATTTAGTAGAATAACACTCCCACACCTATCTTCACACACATATGTTACATACACAGATACACCCCCACACACCAAATTGTGTTACTCATGGCTGCAGTGTAAGGCACTGTTGTATTGAACACTTGCCTCTTTTTATTCACATTGCCATTTACATTTTACAGCCGCATTCACTCTGTGTGTGTGTTCTGTGTGAGTGTGTCCATGGGTGGTCTTCTCATATTCCATGTAATACTGCTGACTGCTAAAAACAAAAACATGACAAGGAAAGTGTGATAGTGAGAAACGGTGTGTTTATCAGACAAGGTTGCTAACGCTACCGTTTTTTTCTACATCACAAATCTCATTTTGCTCTTAAAAAGCTTTAATACAGTCTCAAACATGGCAGCCCACTCCACCCAGTAAACCAGGTCGTA
Organism: Cyprinodon brontotheroides; assembly: GCA_018398635.1. Lineage (NCBI taxonomy): Eukaryota > Metazoa > Chordata > Actinopteri > Cyprinodontiformes > Cyprinodontidae > Cyprinodon > Cyprinodon brontotheroides. The sequence continues at coordinate 9,654 of JAGKQL010003831.1, read as the reverse complement.
AGCGTGTGAGTCACAATTAGCACAGATGTGCCCCCTGCACCTTCCACAGACACTCTGGTGCACCTCTCTGAAATGGTAGGTGACCGCAGACAGTGCCGCAGACAGGAGGCCTCTGATTGGTCAAATCTATATCCAATCTACACTATGTGTATTTCCTGTTTGGTGCTTCACCGGCTTGTTTTGTTCGTATGACCGCCATTGTGGAAAAACGACTTGTGAAAAACGGGGACCCTTTTCCACTTGATCCCTGCTCTTTTCGCCCCTCATCTCCGTTGTCACACAAACTTGCCACCACTTCCTCAGCGCCTCCGCAGTATTTCCAGGCCCACAGGTAGATCCTGGATTGTCCTTCTTCGTGTCGTGGCGTGGAATAACATAGCGCAGACCACGCTTCAAAATTGGGTATAAATCAAATATATTTGTGTCATACCTCCAACAAGCTCACTGCGACACACTGCTGTGGGAGTATAACCAGCCCTTTAGGTCCAGTGTGGCAATGTGGAAGAGTCTGTGATGTTATTTTGGAATTCTGAGAAATGAAAAGAGAGCAACTTCAGATCAGACAAGGATTAAAGGACCACTTCAAAGCCAGCGCCATAAAGTAGGCTGCTTTGACTTGGGAATATAATAAAAAGATTTAAATAAAAGTTTCTTCTCTGTAAAAAGAAAAAAAAAAGGTCTTAACCTTGTTTCCCACTCACAGCTACTGTGGATGTTTTAAACCCCTGCTTTTTGTGTAAGGCACAATCTGCACCTTTTTTAGTCATTTGGCTTTGTTTTATATTGTGCTTTTCTATCTTCATGCTCAGCATCTCATAATTATTTCCCTTTTCTGATGTTTAGAGATACTAGAGATGCTACGATATAAAAGAAGTGTTAGAGTCTCAAATATGATGAAAAAAAAGCAACACAAGTTTCTATACTTGGAATTATTGCGATGTATTGCAATATATTCTCCTCCATGTTTTGTTTTTGAATGACTTCGGCGCAGTATCCTGCAGCCGGAAATGCTTTCTGTGACACAAGGCAACGTGCGTCAACACATCAGCAGCGACATCTACTGGACAGGAAGTTGTATTACACTTGTTTTTTGGCTGATGTTAAACCAACCATTCATGCAATTTTTATTTATGCATTTTTTAAATTAATAATCGATACTTGGCGCCAAGAATCGATGCAGTAGATCACTAAAATTAGAATCGCGATGCATCATACGTGGACGATTATTTGCACACCCTAGTTTGCACTAAAACTTAAATATGAATATCATGTGTATTTTGCTCTAGTCCATGCTTTGCATCAACTGTAATCAACTTCCTTTCTCTGTGGAGGAAAAATACCCTACAGCATGATGCTTGCACCATGTTGCACTGTGTTGATGCAATGTTCAGATATGAACTTTGTTCAGAGAACCTTCATTCATATGTGTTGGCCATGTCATCCAAATTCATTATGTTTACTGTAAAAGGGACTTTTCAAATCGACTTTTGATGGACTTTTTAATGATGTACCATACGATTGCCTTGAGAAGGGGAAAGAGGGGCTTTACCAACACTTTTTTAGTGGAAGTGGAGAGATGCTGGATGAGGACATTGGTTTTAATGGTGGAAGGAATTTGAGATTTCCCCAATATGGTCCAACACATCTCCGCGGGAGTGAAAGAAGAATTGGTGCTGGTGTTATTTATGATTTGTTCATCACCCAGGCTGGAAGTAAAAAAGGTCAAAAAACTTTATGAAGGCAACAAGGCATAGGTTTGATTTCAACTTTGGTAGGGACACTATTGGTCTTCATTTTCATTGGTCTGATGTCATTGGTCCTATGCAAAAATATGCATGCTTTTATGCTTAATATGAGCATCAGGGCACATTTTGTTTAAAGAGAACAACATTTCTTTCTACATTAATACAAATCTTATAAGTACTACACACACTAGATGCTTTTTAATAAATGTATTGTGTATTTACATGTGCAATCGGAACTATAAAAGGAACTGACACTGAGCATTTTCAAATATTAAGTTCACTATACAAGTTTTACATCTGGGCTGTAGTTACTTGTGTAGCCATTTCATGTATTTTATCTAGGGCTGAAAAAATAATATTAACCAATTATGTAAACAATTTAATGACATACGTTTTGGTGGGTTTTTTTTTTAAGTGTATGGCGATCTCACATTAAATTTTTTGTACAGAACTAAAAGGGATAAACGCAAAACGTCTTGTGCATGCGTGTTTACTATGGGTATGTTGGTCTGACGGGGTACACTCATTTGACAGAACACCGACTTCAGCAACACTGAATCAGCTCTACATCCCCGCAGGGTTCTCGAGGATACATTGGAGTTTGCTCAACTGGTCCACATGTGTTTTGTGGACCTGGAGAAGGCATTCAACCATGACCCTCATAAAGCCCTGTGGGGGGCACCCCTCAAGGAGCCCTTTACTAGGTCTCTGTACAAGCGGGAGTTTGGTCCTCATTGTCAGTCACACACTGGCAAGGCTGCCCCCGCCACCAGTCCTGCTCATAACCAACAAAAACCCAACCCCTCAATTCTTGTCATGGTCATCTTAATTGTGAGCAAAAGAGAGATCAGGGATACAAGCTATTGAAATCAATTTTCTTAGAAGGGTAGCTGGGATCTAAGCTTGAGGATAGGATGAGGTGTGTACAGTTATATTGTAGGAACTTCGGATTAGAGCAGCTTCTCCTTCACATTGGGAGGAGTCCGCTATGGTGGCTTGGGCGTCTTTTGGAGAGAGGGACAAGGTTCTAATAAAATATCTTTTAGCAGGTCCCCATTCTAATCAAGACAAAAACAAGCAACAACAGTAGTGGATATGGTCCAAGTTGTTGAAATAATGTCTACACTAGGCTCTGAAATCAAAGCACTTTGTAATTTGCCACTGAATCCAATCCACAATAGGGTGATTCATAGATGAGTAAGTGGGGGGTGGATTGTGTGCCCAATTGGCTCTCTGCTCCACCTTTAACCACTCTGTGATCCATCCTGGGAAAACCTGAACTAAGAGAGAGTGAAAGGAGTATCAAGATCGTGAGACAGGGGATGAGAATATTTGATTCACAAGAATCCAGCATCTCCTGGCTGCTCATTGACTGTTGCTTTGTGGCTGCAGGGGAAATTCGCTGATTGGCTGTTGGGCTTGAATGTCAATGCTTCAACTGCAGCTCTGAATTTGTGTGTGTGTACTGGTGTGATGAGTTAACGCAAGACTATTGAGTGCTTGATTGTGTTCTGTTGTCAACACTCCGGCTCTCTTTGTTCAGACCTTTACAAATACCCACACATGTAGACATGCATCTGAATAAGAACAAAAGTATTCTAGCTGTGGAACCAGCGATGGAAAAAGAGAGAAAAAAAGGAAAAGAAAATACCAACACCATTCATGGTATCTAGGCACTGTGGTTCTTCCTACCCCTCGTTTGAGAGACATAAATCAGTCTGAGGCTAAAAAGGGTTTATTGCTACGTTTTATGATAATTCTGCTCCTTCTGCTCCTTTCATCTTTTTTCCCCCTGTTTTGGTGGACCCAGAGGAACCATGTCCTGCATAAAAATTTGTCAAATTGAATTAGCAAGAAAGTGGAGTTAGTATGGATCTGGGGTTCTGCAAAGATCCTTTGGTTTCTGCAAATCAAGGCTACAATTAAATGTCTAGAAAGCTGATGTATGGCATATTAAAAACCTAAGTCAAAGCCATGCAGTAGTTATTCCAATATCTTTAATAGCTCAAAAAAACAAAACAACAACCATATAGTGCAACACCCTCCTTACCAAGACAAAGTGTTTCTATAAACCGACAAAATAGAAAATAAAATTTTATCTGCCTGAATCCATGGCAAAACACTTAAGTGGTAGCATCATGCTATGGGGTGCCTTTCTTAAGTTGTCACTGCTTGAAATGTATGACAAAAAATAGGATGGAAAAACTTTGCCAAATAAAAATGTTTATACAAATGGCCTATTAGTGAAAGTCCAGACCCCAATTAGGAATCAGCAGAAATATTTATAAACTGATGTTAATGAATAAGCTGCTACTAGTATGTTCTCTAAAAGAATGGCATCTGTAAGTGCTGACAGTTTTCAGGTCTTATTTATATAAAAAAGAAAAGTTGGAAGTTTTTTTTTTTAAATGTAATAGTAGATCACCTTTGACTAGCAGATTGAGAAGTCATGGAGTGACTGGTAAAGAGAAGGTCACATTGACCCCTCTATATTAGAGAACCAAAAATATGCCTGATCAGGTAAGTGTCATATTTGTTTTGTTGCCCAACAACAATATTTTAGGGTTAGCTCTCATGTTCATGGAGACCTTAGACCATAAATGGTGCTCTTGGTAACTTTACCCATTTATTCAGCATAGAGATCTGACCCTCTAGAGTCACATGGAAGCGCCTTAAGGACGGTCCAGAAGAAGCACTGATATGCACCAAGTGTTGTACATTGAACTAAAGTATCGTTTGTATGTTTCAAATTAAGCACATATATGGGTCAAAACTTACACAGTGTTGCTTTAACTATGTTTTAATGTGAGGTAGGGGTACACTGGATACACTTTTATAACCCTATAATATCTCAATAGACTTGAGATGTGGAAAATAATGTGTCCTTTGCTACTGCATACATTCAGTTCTGTTTGGTTAAAGCAGTAGAAACACTTTATTATGGTTTCAGAAGATTGTAGTTGGGATTGGAAACCTCCCTATACCTTCCAAACTGTAGAGTTTTCCTTAGATTTTATGTTCACTTTTTCCATGATTTAGCTTGAGGTGATTTACTTTCAAAACATAACTTACTGTGGGTTCTGATATCAGAGGGGTACAAATATGTCAAGGTGTCAGTTTTATAAGTTATGCCATCTTGCTTGGAATGGTAGCAGGCCAAGTGAAGGATACTTTTCATAAGAGGTCATGAGATGAATCAAAAGGTGTGACATCATTGGCTGGCAGTAGACGCCTTGGCTGCTCTGCACGCCCGATGTTAAACCCTGCAATACTCACAACTGTAGAACATATCAGCTAACAGCATGTCTGGGGTAAAGGATTGCTTTCCACTGGCCAACGTGGGTAGACCATGCGTCTCACAGTTGACCACAGATTGAGGTAGACTGCCTTAAGATTAGGGAATTGAAAGACTGAGCAAGAAGAAACATAAAGTGCCCCTAAATACCATTATCCAGTGTGTTGCACAAGAAGAGGAGAAAGAAATGCATTATATTTAAGTAAACCCACCCATCTGAGTGTGCACTTTTAGTCTAAATACCTTCAGTTGTTCCTGGGAAATGAGTAAAGATTCTATTACTGTTTGCTGTGCTAGTCTGCACATAAAGGATGAGTAAAACCATTGCAGAGCTGTTACTAAATTAACATTCGAGTTGGGAGGGAAAGAGGAGGAGGAGGAGGGCAGCAGTCTTTCTCAAGGGGAGGTAAAAATGACCCAGTTGTACCAGTTTGCCCTTCCTTGTTTTTTGATTCTCAGTTTAATCTAAATCCATTTAAGGAGCTTCAGTGGTGAGATAAGATTGCTCTGACACTGCCAAGGCTTAAGTGCATCTCTCCCTCGTTCTGGCTGGAGGGAGCCGGAAGTGGGTTAGTGTTGCGAGAGGAGTGACAGCCCTTATCTCGGTCACTAAATGCAGGCAGAGTGATGCTGTTCATCGCTTGCTCTGTAGCTCCCCTCTCCAGCACACAGGAACCCTTAGAGGAGGACTTAACGCAGCCACAGATCCAGAGATGTGCAATGATATTAAGGCCTTAAACAAGGTCACGTACTGTATGCATAGGAACACGTCGACAGACATATAAGCGGATGCGCTCTGCCAGGCTGTGGTTGGACAAAGCAGTAGTTTGTGTTTATCCGTCTATGTGTGTGGTGGATTGTTGGCAGGCAGTATAGGATGAACTGGTCAGAACCAAGCACACTCCAGCTTCCCTCATGCCTTCCAGTCTGACCACTAGTGGCTGTGCATGTGTGTGAACTTCAGTACAGCTTAATGCTCCAACCATGATACATTTTTTTCTTCCTCTGTGGCGAAAACCCTTTGGATCATTTTGATTAAAGGATATATGTTAAACATGACCGAAATAAACAATCCCAGACTGTTTGACTGGCTCCTTTGTGGAAGATGTGTAAAAAACATTAAGATATGTTTTGACCAAACCAGCATGTTAGTGAAGTTTATTTTTTAGTAATTTTTTTATAGGAAGAAACAGATGTTAAGATGTTGTTTGACAAAATGTTGAAAGCAGGACTTCACAGGTTTTTGATATAGTTAACACAAGCAGACCCTTATAGCCATAAAATAATGTTGACTTTGTGTTCAATTGACTATTTCTGGCATATTTTTTTGTTAAACACTTTTTGTTCAGAACGCTCGGAGACTGCAGACATGTTACCTTCTCTTTTCTGATTATAGACCTTTACAAATGCAGGAATAAGAGAAGTTCAGCCTTAATGATCCCTTCTCCTGACTCTTATTGTTTAAACCTGTCCTGTTTTAGCTCAATAAAAACTGAATTAGCTATAAGCGATTTTTTATTTTTTTTATTTATTTGCTTGTGTATTTCTAACACTGAATCTGTGTCAGAGGTTTTTATGGACCTGAATACTTCTGCAAATTCAATTATTAAGTTTCCCAAGAAATAAGTCCCAGGCACATTGTGCATTTTCAGATTTAGCAAATTACACAATGTCTCAGAAAATTACAATTGAGCCTTTGCAAAGGTTTTTGGTTTCTTTTTGGGCCTTTTTCAAAAAAGAAATGTTACAGCAGCCTCAAACTGAAGACAAATGGTACCTTTTAATATATTTTTATTTTCTGCTGAAGGTTCCATTTACAATGCATTTTGGCTGTCCAAATCCAATCACTTTTTTCTGTTAAGATATGTGGGATCAGTAACTATTACATTTGCCACCATGAGTATTTTGACAAGGCTGTTTTTTTTTTTATTTTGATCTTTCTGCTTTTGCCTCATTAAGGATTCTCTGCTCAGCCAGGCAGACCTAAGCCAAATGATCTTTACCCCCCACCAAAGCTAATTTAAGCTTTAGTGAAAATGTTTTGGCCAACACTTCAGGTTTTTTGTCTGTTCTCTTATCATAACAAGAGCATTAGATCAGTCTTATACTCTAAACTTTTTTAAAACCTGATTTGGATAAAAATGAACTGAACGACAATAATTATAATATTTTTGCAGAATGATTCTATTTCAGTGATTCAATATAACTAATATAAGGATGTATTTCAATCAAAGGGGAGTGGCAGCCTAGTGGTTAGGGCATAGAGCTTGGAATCCTGAGGTTCTCAGTTCTAGCCCCACACCCACAGACTGCCACTCTGGGTGCCTGAGCAAGACCCTTAACCCCACACTGCTCCCTGGGCACCACACGATGGCGCAGATCCAGTTCAATTATTATCATTTATTATTATTTTACTCAATGCATTTATTTAGTTTTAGTTATATGGATCACATTTAGCTTTAAAAATCCTTAAAGACAGATTAACTACAGTTTTTAATACAGTATACACTTCCATTTACTGTACTTTATATTGGCTTAATACTTGGTTGGGGCTCCTTATGCATAGAGTACTGTATTAATGTATTCCTGGCTTAAGTGTAATTAAAGCCAGGTTTCTTTAATAGCAGCCTTTAGCTTATCTTCATTTAAAGAGGCATTACAGAGTTTTTTATTGATACAGCCACCTGTGGCCAAAACATTAGTAAGCTCCATACACAATCTATGCTCTTCTATCCTCTCCAGGATGCACCCATGCTCTCGCAGTCTTGCTCTACCTTTCTGCTGGTCTTCCCTTATATTGTGTTATGGCCGTTTCAGGATCTAAAATCACGATTTACAGAATTTAATTATTTAATTATATTGCTGTTTGTATTTTATGAATCTATATCATAGGTATTTTTTACTTGCAAAACTAAATTCCCGATAAACATCAACATTTTGATAGCACTCTCCTAACCCTGAAAGTCTTTTAACCTTAGAGCAAAAGGCAAAGAGTGGAGACAGACTACATTGATTTGTAGTCATATTTCTGAATTAATTTTTTTTGCCACAAAAACTGTAGGTCTATACTTTTGAAATTGGAAGTCATGTTGATTAGTCCCTGTGGAGGCTTTTGATTTCAGAGATGATAGTAAAAAAAACAGGCACAGATGGAACTAAGCAACAAACGGATCAATTTCTTCATCAGCAGCAAGCTGAACTTTGACAAGCCTGCTGGAGTTTTCTGATGATTCGGTCAGTGCATAAATGTCACATAGTCTAGCAGGCTCCCTTTAAGGCAAAAATAAAAGTTTGACTATTTATTTTAAATAACAATAGATCAAAACCCCGGCGGATGCTGAAGGCGAGACTTTTTCTTTACATTGATCATGGAGTTTCCATATGTGTGTGGGAGTATAAGAGTCTGTGACATCTGGACAGTATGCCAGCGCTTCCTATGATTGTCAGTGCTACATCCTTGCGGTTCCCATGGTTACAGACATTGCTGGATCCCCCTGACATGCAGACTCCAGACAGATAAACGTAACTTCAGCTGGTTCTTAAAGCAGAGTCATGCAGCTTCGTGAGAAATGTTAATTTCTCTTTTCTTCATATTTTTTCCTCTTTTGGGTCATTATCTTGTCTTTTCTCTTGTATAGGCCAGCTGTTAAGAGTTCTATGGTGTTGTACGGCCTTAAGCTTCACCCTTAAGGAACAAAAAATACTTATAATTCATAGTATTTATAATATTTCACACCTTTTGCCCTTTTAAAACTTGGCTTGGATTACATATTTGGTGCATTATCCATGCATAAATATCTGAGGCATTGTTGGTTTAGCTGTCTTTGCAAATATGAAAATTAATTCATAACTTCTTTGTACTTGATTTTAAAGTTTTAAAATAAAGGGAGATCAATGCAAATTTAAACCGTAGTTGTCAGATTATTATTAGTATAACAAATGCAGCATTTTGTGTTGGTCATCCAGATCAAATATTGATATCAGATATGACTACTGATGGGGTTTTTGGTTGTAGTATCACAAAAGGAGAAAAAACACTCAGGTGTTTGACGCTGCATTTCTTTGTATTTGATATGCTCATGCAACCCTGACTGCAGGTTTCTTTTCCGACATCTTCTTTGTCTACCTCCTCATCCAGCCAGGTCGAAGCCCCTCAGAGGGAAATGTTCCATTCTCTTTGATCCAATCTCTGCATTAACTTCAGCTATGTGTGTTTCTGTTCATCCATATACGGCCATCGACTGAAAAAACCCCAAAATAACTCCTGGAGATTATCAGATGTTTGTCAACATACTCTAGTATGGCCTTTTTTTCATTCAGAGATGGCATCACGTGTCGGTGGCTCTATGCCTTGGAGAATTGAGACGCTGTAGTTTGATATGGCTGGCTTTCTTTCATTGGTGAGGTGATTGTCCCGCTATGTGTTTGAACTGTATTGAATCAAAGGCAGTGTGATGTACGGCTGCAGCTGGGGTCATATCAGCTGCAAACTAAATCTTCCAGGCTTTTCTTCACAACTTGTCTTCCATGTCTTTCGGTCTGTAATATTAGCTTTTTTTCTCACTTCTTTTTTCTTCTCTGTCAGATGATGCCAAATTCCCTTCGATCATTTCT
>JAGKQL010003830.1:0-13877 GCA_018398635.1 Cyprinodon brontotheroides | reverse complement strand
TGAGCAGTACATATATATATATATATGGTATATATATATATATATATAATGTACCGTGTCGGAATGCAAAAACGACTGTAGTCAAGTAAAATTTCCTAAATTCAAGTATTCACCCCTAAATCTTGGAGGTGGGCCAAGGTAAATGAGATAGTCGCCACCTACCTATACCTACCCTTAAAATGTTGATAAATCTAGATAATATACACAGGAATAAAGACAATGCAATTGTGTTTTCTTATTTTAAGCGTAAATAATCATTTCAATGCAGCAGGAATGTCTCTTTTTACCTCCTCGAATTCAAGAACAAATGCACTTATTTTTAAGAAGAAAAATGACTAGTAAAGATTTAGATTTTTGGTGCTTTAAGCGAGCTCCTTCTTCACTACATACTGGACTTAAAATGTTAAGCACAATCCAAAGTCGTTCCAAGAAGAAGCAATAATATATATCTGGTTGCAAGATTTACTTATGTAGCCTGAAGTGGGGATTATACTTCTGCATCTACACACATCAATGTGGTAGAAAAAACATACTGGGTCACCGGTTGCGAACCAGTTTTTGCTGTTCACCTTTCATGCGCACGTCGGTCTGGAATTTCTAGGGGCCGGAGGTGCAGTGCTCCTGCGCTAATAAAAGCGAGGGGGAGCCTATTACGAAGTCAGCTGTCGCGAGAAATTGAGGATCTCAATGGCGAAATTTCTTGCATGAAGTGTTTATGGAGTTTGAAACAACATGTCACAGGCACTCATACAAGATAGGTGCTTCTGAACCTCCTCGAAGGAACCCGTCGTGGTTATCCATTACGTAGCCAATCAGGCATCACTCCGGCAGTTTGGATCGGAGAAGGGCGACCACACAGACAGCAGGAAAAACAATACCAAGGACCAAAGTCACAGCGGCTTTTTGTCTGCGCACTTCTGCTTGAGGTCTGCAAGGGTTTGCGACCGTCCGACGTGTTGTCAGGATTTTTTTGAGCATGCGCAGAGACAGATTTAATGGTTGCAGAGGCTATGTGTCAGAAGTATAAATTGGCCTTTAGTCCTCTGGTGGAGGCAGAGAAGACTCCCTGACTTGGAGTGGGTTTTCTTCCTTTTTGGCTGACAAACATGTTCTCAACTCAGAGGTTTGATTCCCATTGAACCAACTGTCGATCTTCAAATGACAGAATGAGAACGCTGAGGATGAGAAACCAAGCACAAAAAGCTCTTAGTGATTATGCTTTAAGATCTCATCCCTGCACTGCACAAGCGGGATTGTTAGAAAGTTCAGAGGCAGCAGCCTAACTTGAATCCAGGGACCCAGATCAACCTAAGACGCAGAATGAGAATAAAGAGCTTATTTCATATTTTCGTTATGCTAACTTTATGAGAAACAAATTTGATTGTTTTAGAAATATATAATTTAAATTTATTTGAAATATTCCTGTCAGAAAGCCAGTATGTCTAGCAGGCCTCTGAGGTAAAACAACCCACTCAACATCTCAAAAGTGATAGTTCTCATATATTTTTTAATAACTGCATTTTTGAGGACTATTCAGAAGTTCAATTATTTTACACGATCGGTTAAAACTGATCGTGTGGCCCTAGAAGTGAATCACAAAAAGACAAAGACTACCTCTGACCAAAGTCCATCCATACATCTCCCACTGAAAGATGAGTTCTGCTCTGGCATCAGATATGACTGATTCTGTTTGGGTTGAGAGAAGTTACCAGGTCCAGTCTTTGATAGCATCCTCCTTTATACATCCTACTTATACACTTCTAAACGAAATAAATGGCTTGTTTCCATGTCTCTGCTAAAGGAGTGCCATGTCTGTGCTAAGAAAAACCTGCTGATGAGGGGATTTGACCAGTTTGATTCATTCAGGTTTGTTTAAAAAGGAGTGAATCTAACAATTGTAGGACAGTTGATCTTGAAACAGGAGTTGGGTATCTCTCATGCAGAGTCACTTGATTTACCTTACAAAAAAAACGCTCTTTACACCTTGCCCTATTAATCTTGCAATGTTGCTTCCTTTGGGATGAGAAGAAATAGAATTATTTAGAAGTATATATTGTTAATGAATTAATTACACAAGATTTAAATTTGTTTCTGTTATTTTTTCCTGTTAAATAGCTATTTTGAACGTTGTCAGGTATCTGCACACAGGATACCTTGGTGTGTTGAATAACAATAGAAAAATGCTAAGGAGTTACAGATTTTAGACTTCAAGAAAGTCCTGGTTTCTTGTCTTCTTTTTGACAGGGAATGTACCGCACCAGGTGAACACAGAGATCCACATGTGTTTAAGCAATCCTCCAAACCTAGCATAGGTGTAAGGTTTCCTGCGGCTAGAAGGAAACACTCACACACACACACAAGACTTTTCCCAGTCCAGCTGGAAACGATTAGTGTTTCTCCATCTCACAGGAAGTCAGTCATCATTTCAGGTTGACAGGTACATGGAAGAATCTCACCGATTCTCTCTGTTTAGAGCCGTCCTGTACAACCATCATCTCTGTGATTCTTCACCGCTTCTTGGCACTCGCTCTGATCATCTGTCTGATCAGCTGAAGGAAAGCACCTTTCTTTATGAAGACCAGAAGGAGAACACAGATTCTTCTTTTGCTTTTGTTTTCAGTTGCTTGAGAATCCCCCCCGTTTTGAAATGAGTCAGGTTGCTAAAATGTGCCAGTAAAACTTTTAGGTTTTTTTTCCTGCCCATTTACTGCAGAACTTAGTGTTATTTGAGGCTAACTTTTCCATTTTGAGATTGAAGATTCTGTTCCAATTGAGTTCATAGCCCGACGATTCAATTGGGGTGAAGTAGCATTAACCAGCCATTGTTTAATGCGTACATACCTTCTACCTGCTCGCATAAAGTCGAAACTTAGAAAGCGCTATGGCAGCAATCGCGTTATGCATCTTGATGGCCTAGTGTAGATGGAAGCGCCGCTTGGCGTTTGAAATCTTCACTCGAAGGCTGGGAATAAAAAAGGCCCGTTTAGGCTAGGCCACGGCGGCGGCAATCACGAACTGTGGATGAGAAGGCTGGTTTGAGGTAGCGAAAAAAGAAGATAAAGTGCAATTATCTGGAGCTGGGGTTTGACTTAATGCTGTGGGCGGGGCCTGAACATCTTCTGCCTCCATGCTTATCTGTTCATACTACAGTGTGTTGATTCATGTTAACATGACAGCTGGATTTAAAGCTCATTTCAAATAGAATGTGAAAAGAAGTTTTAAGGCATCAGACATTCTGCTAGACACTTTATGCAGTACCTCCTGTTGGACTGCCTTAAGAATTCGCTGATGGTACTCTAGCCGGGAATAAACTGTTTATCTTGAATCTGGACAGAAGTCTGAGGGGAGTGAAAGGACCTCTTCAAGTGTTTAAACATTCAGATAGACTGGTTCCAATGTACAAAGTGACTTGTGTCAAAGAGATGTGATCAAGAGCTCAAAACGTCTTTCCAGTCCTTTCTTTGAAGTTCTATGGAAGGTTGATTTCGGAAATGTTCTTATTTCCATTTATCTTTGCCCTAAAACATCTGCCTCACATGTGTTCTTGTTCTTGAATTAATTATGCAACAATATGAGGAGTTTCAGTAAGAATTTAGAGAGAATATTTAATTCCTTTGCTTTAGCTGCAGGACTTTATATCAAAGCTTTATGTTATTGAATAGCAGGATGACTCGTTACCTCTGACTAGGAAAGCTTATCACCAAGGAATCTTTTTGTGGTGCAAACAAGGTAGAATTATTGCCTTTATTGCCTTTATTGGAAACAAAGCTGAGTGGAGTAACTATCTGATCTCCTCTTAAAACATGCTAGGTGGGCATGAGTAACCATCTTTAACGTGTCTGATAAGTGTGTGTTTTAAATACCGAGAAACCTAGTTCTCACACGTGTGCAGATAGCTGTAGACAGTAATCAACCCTCATTTCCGCAGTAGCAAGCTACTTTTAACAAAAAGACCTAGAGAAATCCTTTGCCTGGAGCGTTTGAAGTGAACATGTGAAGATCCTCCTCCCAAACGAGATATCTTCTGACAACTGAAGCGACATCAAAAAGTGCTCAATTAAAGACAAATGATGGCAATTTTCCACGGACAGTAGGTGTGTCTTTACACGCTGGCTGACAAAACGCTTTATAGGCTTTGAGCTTCAAAGATATTAACTTATATCACTCTTAAACTCTCTGAGGGAATGGATGCAGACCAGGTTCGCCGCATTAGTTATGAGCCGTTAATTCAAAGCCTGCTCGTCAGGAGACTTCAGTAATAATGAAAACGTTGAGTATTAATATAGACTCTTGCTATTATGTTCCCATTAAGGAATAGATGTATTTTAAATGTCTTAAAACATTTATATATTAAATTATGACTATTCCCGACATTGAGTTAACATTGGCTATACTTGGTAGCTATGTTGAAACGATCCCGAGTAAACCGGCATCAGGCGCACGGATGCAATTAGCGAACTGAAGCTGCTGCCGCTGCGACCTAAACAACGAGCAAAACCTGTGGCAAACTGCTGGAAGAATCCGGCGGTGAAACTTTTAGTGACTGGAATGTGTGAACTGCTAAGATGATCGGCTGTGATGGTGAAAAGATTTGGAAGGTCTAACCATGGAAGCTGTGAAGGGATTCTCCGCATCATGAACAGATGTAAAATATTGCGGATCGGGCTCAAAATGAGTACCTTGATGTAATGTCTTTAGGAATTTGAAGCGATCTCCATTCAAGACCTAGGTGCTTTAAAGTACTTTGCAGGGCGACATCAAAGCCCGAATCGCGCAACATTAATGACAGTGAAAATGAAAAGAAAAAACCCATAATGAAAGGCCAGTTAAGGTACTAAGTTTTATAAAATATGTGAATCAGTAAGGTTGTCTATATACCAAACTGAAAAGATTGTTGTACTCTACTTTAAAAAACAATTTAAGATTTTAAGCCGGAAATATTTTGATATTTTTTTTACGTTGTTATTTTATTTAAAAAGTCAATGTATAACATGGATGCATAAAGACCTCATTTTATTTTAGTGTTAATTTCTGTTTAAAGTAACAGATTATAATTAAAATGTCTCCAGACATTTACTGGTTATGATTTTCTTTATTCAGACCCCGCTGATTTTTAATTGGTTACCCCTGATATAGACGGTGAGCAGAGATTTTATTTTATTTTTTTTACACCAAAAACAACATTTAGTACATATAAAGGAATTTTATTAGCCATTACTGTATGTATTACTAGGTCTATGTATGGTGCACATCACAAGTAAAATGTTTACCTAATTCACAGGATGGGACGGGAGTTAAAGCTTTACAAAATACACTTATTCCCTTCCAGACTAATCTCTTTTTATAGAAAAGACAAGGCAACATGTGCGGCAAGAAAAGAAACCAGAGGGGTAGATGCTTGAGGAATGGTCTCCTATTCAGGTTGCAGCTGCCTAAATTTTTTTTTTATCAAAGAGCACTTTTTCAAATAGTTTTTTTTTTTTTCAGTAATGAAGGTTTCAGGATGTCCAGGGGAATCCACGAAGAACCAGGACTGTCTCTTACAGAGAAATGTGTGAGAGAATCCAGCTGCCGAGCTTAAGTGTTGCTCAAGTTTAGTTTTACTTTTTTTTTTTGCAAAAAATTCCCAAGTTTACTTTTGTTTTGTGTTAACATTCCATTCAATAAAGAACTATTTTATAAAATCCCCTTAAACGGAAAAAAAAAAAAAAAAAAAAGGTTTTTGGTGAAAGGATCAATGTAGATTATTATCTTTTTCTTTTCCTCCCATCTTCATATTAGTCAGCAATGTTCAGTCTGGGGTGTTTTTTTCTGGAGTTTGCATGTTTTCAGTTGGATGTCTAGATTTTCTCTTGATACTCCTGAGTCTCACAAAAGCTGAGATAAAGTCTGAATGAACCTAATGTGAGGAGAGCATCCTGACTTCATCTGTTCCATAAAGGCCAAGCCAGGCTCCACAGTTGTATGCAATTAAAATAATGCAGTTCTGCACTTTCTTTTATGAGCCATAAGGCTGATCACTGATTCACTGATTTAGCAAAAGATTATGGATTACAGACAACTAAATGCCTAAACTGTCATGATTTACCTGTCTAACTTTTAGACTTAGAGACTTAAATATAGACAACCTATATTGCAATTTTGTATAGACAGACTGTATACAAAAGCTGTCATGACATTTTCATTTCTTAAAGTGCAGCAGTGATTAAATGTAAACAGTGTGGGAGAAAAAAACATGGTGCAAAAACACATTGATATGGAAGTACATGCCTGGTTTCTCGTTACAGTTCATCTGGTCCACCTACTCCTGCCTCTATTTAAGGTGTTTGCATCCAGTCATAAGGCCAGATTAGTCTTGTTCTCGCAAACCAGTGGTGAGAGTATTTTTAGAGGTCCCTGGTGCTTTGAATTTTCTGATCCTGACCTGTTCTGCATCTCAACTGAGCCTGCCTGTTCCAATCTGATCTCAGAGTGTTTTTAGCGTTCCCTTAGTGTTTCTGATTTCCTGATCCTGACCTGCCTCTCAACCACTGAGCTTGTCTGTTCCTGTTCTGATCTGTTTGCCTGAACTGTCTTCAGACTCCTGCTTGTTCATCAGCACCAGAAACGTGGGGGTGATGAACAGCCCCACGTTTCTGTTCGTTGTTGAATAAATGCTTTGAACTTTCCTACTGTTTGTCTTAAACATTGGGTCCAATGTTCTGAGATCATTACATCACTGTGAAGAGTCTAGCATTCCTTGCTGTTGCTTCACTGTTTCCACAGTTTTACCTTGACCTTGCCGGACTACTCTAAGCTTTCTGTTTGTATTTTACCTCTAACCACTGATTCTTACCTTCCCCTCGGATCCCTCCTCCTGGCTCTAACCACTCGGCTCTGACCCTGTTTCTGCCCCTTGACCAAAGACTTCTGTTTTTACCCTGGGAATCCAAGATAGAGTATCTGCCTCAAAGTCAGTTCCTGATTGTTCATCTGTCTTATCTACTCTTGTGAGCAGCACAATCTCCTTCAAAGCAGTACAAGCCAGCAGTGACGTCACCACAGAACCAAGCAGAAATTAGAGCACTGTTGTGTAACTCAAGTTCAGTATCCTCGTTCTTACATGGATTCTGAGAACATTAGTGGTTTTATTCTGTCTGCTCAATTTACATTGAGATCCAACCCAGCAACTAACCTGATCTCTCTCTCCCTAAGAGGTGCCTGTTCTTACTACTGACTGGGTTCCTGTTAACTTTGTTGATATTAATAAACTGGTTAAATATTATAGATTGTGTCTGGTTGAATATTGGGTCATTGGTCAGTTACATCACAAATTCAGTTGATCAGGTACTTTGGCCCAAAGTACGGCCCACAGTAGATGGAGCTAATGTCTACTAATGTTTGCGCCAATGATCTAAAGAGGAAAATGTTATTGGTTTATGATGGGTGTCACAGCTGACTAAGCAGATCAGTGCCCAGGTTTAACCTCTTAAGCCCTGGGGAACTTGGGATCAAATTCCACCTGAACTGACATATGTGAATTAAAACTCCTAAACTATAAATTGGAAAAACCATTGTTTGCATTTGTGTGACAGAAAGGCATTGAGGAATATTTTTCAGGTGGAACCACTATTTTAAATGTCACCATGTTTGATTTATAGGTGATTAAACAAAGAAAAAATGTAAAATATTTTGCCTTGCTACATTTTGTTTTTCCATAATAAACACCATGAAACCCCATTCATGAAAACCCATTTGAAATTGAGGATGAAACCTCAGTCTTTATAGATCATATCTTGACTATAACCCAAGCAAATTTGGATTGAATAAGTTGGAATATGTTACGTGGAAATGTGATTTTGGTGATTTTGGCACAGTGCCAAAATGTATATTTTTTTCACAAATCTAGTCAGACAAATATGTTTATTTACATTATTAGAGACCCTCTGCATAAGACAAAGCCTTTGCTCTTAATATTTAGCCGTTGCTTCATTGAAATTTACCAATATTATCAACAAACTGCTTACGTAACGCATGCCGGTTACAGTACATCACCTGAAATGGTCGCATGATTACCTCCGACCCCACCTTGGAAAAGGTCTAAGCCTCTAGTTTCCAATGATGCTGGCCATTAGTAACCTGACTAATTTTGGGAAGGGGCGAATATACTGGTTAGCTGATTGGCCTATGTTGGTGATAGACGGGCCAAATAAACCAATCAGATCAACGAAGCATATGACGTACTAACAGAGCGACGACGAAGAGGAGCCAATTGATAGATCAAACTCTTGCCGAAACCAGTCGGGAGAAGAGCGAAAACATCTTTTCCTCTGAGAAAAGCCTCCAGAGCAGTGTTTTGCTCTTCTTTCAGTTAAGAAATACAGTGTAATTCCGATAAAACTTGCTCGATAGCCACACTAACGCTAGTTTCATCGGCTGAAGCCGCCATGTTCTTTAGACTGAACTGTCGCGCTTCTCGTTGCGTCACACCTCAACCTGCCTCAAAGCCAACGCTGATTGGACGTTCGTTTGGTGAACGGCTCCAAATTTTCTTCAATGGAGAGTCTCCAAACTGATTAGCGAGTTAAATCTTGAAAGCTCGCGAGATCAGGATGGTCTCACGAGGCTAGTCCATTAGGGGGTGTGGCTCAAAACGAATACCTTATTTTGCGTTATTTGTTTACACAGCTATAAAACAAAAAGTACTTGCCATTGGTGTCAGCTGGGCCTGGTACCGGGCCAGCCGGGCTTAAGTAATCCTACCTGTTAGCGTGGTTGCTAGTAGGCTAGTTGCACAGAATAAATTACCATGGTTACTGATGTGTTAATACTTTTAAGAAACTGAGTGGCAGCGTAATTTGGCATGTATATCTTGATAATCCCAACTTATTCTCTAGGCACCTGCTTCCTCCCACAGTTTAAACACACAACTGCAGGTTAAATGGGCTGTCTGGCCCTTTGGTGAGACTTTGTGTGCTTGGTTGTTTCTCCTGTGGGTCCTTATGTTGCCCTGAGATAAACTTGCTACTTGTCCAGGATGCACCCCTACTGTCCTTCCATGAGAGGCAGAGTATACCCTGCCTGGGTACTCTGCAAGGTTAAGCAAGTACACATCATGGTTAACAGGTTTCGCAGGAGGAGTCTTTATTGATAAAAATGGAGATAACATGCCAAAGCAGCAAAGCAAAACATGCAGATACTATGTTTCCATTAATCTCTTCTTTTAACCACATGCCAAAGATGAAAGTGATTTTGAAGCAACGGGGTGAAGGTAAAGGTTTAAGGTGACGGAGACGGGTATTTTGAAAAGAAGTAGTTTTAAATAATAAATCAGGCTTTTATCACTTGGTACTGCATGTCGGTTTGAATTGTGAGATGTAAACCCCCCCTTTTAGTGACTGTCAAGTGTCAAAAAATTTTTTGCAGTGAGAGAAACCCAAAGAGGCAGTTTGATCTCAACCATTTGCAATTAGTGTCAAAAAAAGAGGAGATGGAGGCTGGGAAGGTTTGTGTTGAGGAGGATGATCCAACAGCAATGACAGGATGGGCCTGCAGGATGTTACCTGTATGCTGATGAATGATGCTCAGGGCGTAGAAATATAGTGGTTTAAGTGAGTCTGTGAGGAGGTATGCTGTAAGCTGACTAGCTGTCGTAGTACAGCAGGTATTGTCAAACTGCTGTTAAGATTCTTTTTTCAGTAAACTTATTGTTAAAATTTAAAGCAGGTTAAACTAAGAGGAATCTCACAATCACTTTCCCCTTAAAGAAAATAATATTTCATATACAGCATGTTTGTAAACAGCAAGTATTATTAATAGGTACAGAGGAGCTTACATATATTTTATTGGTCACTACAAATGTACATTGCAATTACATTTGACCTCTGCTTTTAACCTGTCCGTTATGGAGGGAACGCTTAGAGTACCGCCAGGATCAAACTGGGGCTAAGGGTCTTGCTCAGGGACCCAGAATGGGATGCTATGGGGTTTGAACCTGGTATTTGCCAGCACTAAAGGAGATCAACATTTCATTTAACCTGTTTTAACGTTTCATAAAAAAGTTGAATTGTGTCGTATTTAGTAAAGCACGTGAATAGGTGTATTGAAAAGATTTTCAATTTAGAGTAACTCTTTTCATCACAGCCTATTTCAATCTTATATTTTTTACATTCTAGGGAACATTGTAAGAACTATAGTGAACAAATGTCCCAGCTTTAATTTTCTATAAAGGAAAACAAGTCTGCTGTCTTGTTGTTTTAGGTAACAATATCTGTAACAGTGATGAGTGTTTTCTTAAAGGGAGATTTATTCCTAATTAACAAATTTATATTTAAATTTGGATTTATATGACATTTCCAGGCTAAGATTATGGTAGTTCAATAACATATTCCATGTTCTATGTTTTTCTAATGGTTTTATACAGAAATTACAGTACATTGTACGGAAATAAGAAGCAGAAGCTATAAACTGACCCTGCAAATCATGTAGTAATGGTTTAAAGATGAAAAAATAATAAAAGTTAGAAAAATGTTTAATGAGTCCATAGATGAGTCACAAAACATGTGAATCTGTAGGTTAGGCAGGTTCCAGAAACTACTAAGAGGAGTGCAGTACTTAGTTTTGGCTTATTAACAATAGCTCAGGATGACCTGGTTACGTTATCCTGAGCTATTTTCTATATCTATGCTGCTATAGGTTTAGGCTGCCGGAGGGCATGGGCATCACTTTTCATCATTTTGTTGCATTCTATTTCTATCCTTCCATTCTGCATTATTTGCTGGTTCAACCCCTAATTTTATGTTCTCTCTGCTTTTTCTTGTAGATCCACCTGGTCTGGTTCTTTTTGGATACAGTATGACTCAAAGCTGGAGATGACTGCTGCTATCAAAACATTCCATCATGAATGATAGGGTAAGGCATTTTTTCCCAGATTTTTTTTTAACTTGTCATTACACTGTCACAAGTACAGAGCAACGAAATTAACTCTCTGCATTTAACCCATCCCCTTGGTGAGCAGTGGGCTGCCATTGTGCGGCACCCTGGGAGCAGTGTGGGATTAAGGGTCATCCTCAGAGACCCAGAGTGGTGGTCTGCGGGAGTAGAGCTCAAACTCAGAACCTCAGGATTCCAAGCTCTATGCTGTGACCAAAAGGCCATCACTCCTCTAAACTTACAGCCCCTGGTAGTCAGAGGCGGTCTCCATTCCAAGAACTAACCAGGCCAAACACTGCTTAGCTTCCAAGATCAGACGAGATCGGACATTTCAGGAGGGTAAGCCCTTTTTTCGGAGTTCAGACTCTAATGTGACTAACTTTATGTGCTCTCCAGTTTGAGTTTGGAATCCTTAAAGATGAGCAAATAGGTGGGACAGATTATTGCGACATGAAGAGGCTTTGTTGGAAACACATATGAACACAGAAATGACAGGTTTTCTGGATCTTTAGGAGGAGATATATAGCAGACAACATTTAATAAAGGGAGACTGGTCTTGTGAGAGAAAAGTAATGCTGGTAAGCTTGGAACAAAAGTACACAGAGAGTGAGTTTGAAATATCTGTAATCTTCCTTAGAGAAAAGGACCAACTATATTCTCAATTCAATCCAATGTTATTTGTTAAGCACTTATAAAACAACCACAGCTGACCAAAGAAAAATAAATAAAACATTCCCGGGTTAAAGAAAAAACAGATCAAACATGGGTAAAATTAAAATTCACACACAGAGCAATACAATGGGATAATAGATAAAGGAATAAAAGGATAAAATAAAGCCCACTTTCTTGCTTGGTGTCAAAAGCCAAATCCAAAAGGTTGGTTTTGACAAGAGATTTAAAAACAGTCAGAATGGAGGCCTGTCTGATGTGCTGAGGCAGGCTATTCCAGAGCTCTGCAACGCTGAAAGATCGATCCCTTCTGAGCTTCCGCTAAGTTTTAGGCTCTCTTCTCCTAATGTGATCAAGAATACCTGTGCCTCACCTGTCTGGAGTCACACTGCAGGTAAGGAGGTGAACAATTACACAAGCACAGCAAAGATAAGACATAACAGTTGGTCTTTGGTTTACTGGTTTGTAGATTAAGGGGTCTTCAACAGGCCTTGATGGCTAACCTGCAAACTTTAGATGGATTTATTTTTCATTACCTGAATCAAATGGCTGAATTCCCTCATTAGTATTCAGTTCTGCAGAAATCAGCTTAAAAAACATTTATTTAATTCAGATGTTTAAAAAAAGGGGATGCATCAAAAGTTGCAGGACAGTAGCTCTGTAGGACTGAGGTTTGGCACTCCTGGTCTAGACAGCATTACAGCTGTCAATGTAAATGTTAAACTTAGTACTATGTCAGGATATCAAAGATGGTTTTAAAAATATAAAATCAGGGCAGTGCAGGTGGACCAGCGGTTAGCGTGTGCGACCCATGCATGAAGGCCTTACTCTTCGATGTGATGGATCCGGGTTCAAATCCAACCTGTGGTCCTTTGCTGCATGTCTCTCCCCCTCTCTCATACCCTTTTTCCTGTCAGTGTACTGTTGAAAAAACAAGCCACTAATGCCGCAAAACTAAAAAAATAAAAATAAAAAAAATAAGCCAGTTTAATGTATAATTCCGTTTGTATATTCCTGTTAAATGTTAAATGTTGATGTTCCAAACAGAGAGCTGGAAACATCACCATTTTCTTTCCCTTAGAAAATTGCAATTTCCATCAGGTTAAAATGATGATCCATGCAAACTTTCACACCTATTGTACGTCTTCTTGCACGCCTGAATTCAGCTTGTAATATTCTTTTCTGCCAGCTGCATAAATAAAATATGAGATTTTTTTCTCTTTTCCCTGAACTCCTTCTTTTACCTCCAGTTATTACTGATGGGAAGCAAGACTGACTTTCATCCTAAATAATGTCAACTTGGATGAGTCATGGGGCGCCGTTGCAGAGACTTACACGGCTCACAATGAGCACGACTCCGTATCCCATCATACTCTGGGACTGCGGCTGGGTGAAATCACTGCTGCACCCCGAGGGAGTTCTTAGCAAATAAAGTTACCCTGCTGGATCCTGGAAGTATAAAAGAAATGCTACAGAACAATGTGCATATAAAGCACACCTTTACAAGGAATTCAGCTTTTATGTATATTTGAGTTTTAACACCTGAATATTCTTCAGTGTGTATTAGCAATAAATACATCACAGGTGTAGGAGTTATAAACCCACTATACCCTTTGATTTGCTGCTGGTTCCATAAATCCTCTCTCATATACATGGCAATTTCATGGATGTGACACAGCAGCTGGTTCAATTTGATAGAATTTGCATGCCTGTGTGTAAAGAGACTTTTATAACCTTACACAGGAGCCCACTGTGTTTATACTTAAAGCTAAGGTCCAACACTGACTGTGATGGATATGCTGGCACATGTGTCCTACTCGGAGCCAAGGAAAAATCTGGTATTAACAATTGGCGAAGGGTAAGCACAGTAGGAACTAAAAAGCACAAACTGTGAAATCAGTCAAGTGCCCATATTCTGAAGGTCTGCTCCAGGACACCTGAATCAAGTCATTATATTTCCTTCTTAGAAGCCTTCAAAGGCTATACTGGCTTCTTACAGTAAGTCAGGGGTTTGGAGGGAGAGGAAAAACTAGAATAAGCAGGACAGTGGATCCTGAGGACCAGCATTGAAGATCTCTGTTCTGTAGTTCAATATCCATCCATCCATTTTCTGTCATGCTTACCCCAAGCGGGGCTGTGAGGGGTGCTGGTTCCTATCTCAAGCTGTCTACGGGCAGTGTTGGGCACGTTACTTTGAAAAAGTAATTAGTTATAGTTACTAGTTACTTCTCCCAAAACGTAACTGAGTTACTATCTATCTATCTATCTATCTATCTATCTATCTATCTATCTATCTA
>JAGKQL010003829.1:0-18117 GCA_018398635.1 Cyprinodon brontotheroides | reverse complement strand
CATTGTGTCCCTTGCTCTTTGCATAGGTTAAAAGACAGGAAAGTGAGGTGTAATGTGCCTTCAGGTGGGCTGCCCACACTAATTATTGCACTCAGTCCATCATGGCCCACCAAGTCCGCATATGCGTCTTTGTTTGGCATTTCTCCAAGGAGACGGGTGCTTTGATCTGCTGTTTGAGTCTGTCATTGTCATCTGTGTCAAACTTACACAGACAGATGCAAATCACCACGACCAAGCTGGGCAACTGTAAATGGATGGTCCTGAAGCTCTGTTGTTACACGGACCAATGAAGAATGAAACACAGACTTCAAAGCAACCAAATAATAGGCATGAAATGAAGACCAATCACTAATTAAAAAATACATTTAAACCAATAAACAAACAGATTTAATCTAGTAAAACCAAAAACACTGGAATGAAGGACTGCAGAAGAATGTTGGGGAAAGCGATCATCTGATTTCCTGCTGATTTTGTACTTTTTCCCCTGTTTCTACATTTGTATTGGTTTCACATAGGGGCAAACTTAAAACCAAAACACATAGGTAAAATTAGTCTGTAAAATTAATTTAATAACTCTATGTGATAATAGATGGTGGTTTCCTCTATTGATTAGCTAACAAACCAATCATTTATATATGTATTTTTAGAATCTTACAAAAGAAACTTTAAGAGAGACTTTTGATTCCCTGTATCTGCTGCTGGCAGCCATTGCTTTAGTTCCTTTTATATTTGTTTTAAGATTTTGATCTCTAACCCAAAGCCTGAAAGCTTGACCAGTTTAATAAAAGTATTACCATCTTTTTGTTGCCGATGATATATTTGGGGTTTCATTATGCCAAAACCCATGTTGGAACACTTTTAGCTGAGAGATGTAGCTTCTTCAGTAAGATTTCATGGACTCTAACCCGGCCCTAACCTGACAAACAACCCAAAGCATAATGCACCACCTTGCCTGTAGGGGCATTCTTTCTACATAATAAAACATAGTTGTTCCTTTAAAGATACATAAGTCCAGTTATTTGCTATTTTATTTCTTCCATGCATGGTAACTCCCACTCTGGTTGTAAATGTTTTTATGACAAAATATGAAGCGTCCTGCTGGTTGTAGTGTTGTGCATTTTTAAAGCTGTGTTCTGCTCAGTTTTGTTAGTAAATATTGCCCTTTTCTGTGTAGCAAATTTACCATAATAACATCATGTGAGGGGTTACATCAGTCCCACGATGCAGCAGCCCAGTGAGCAAGCAAGCAGTCTGAGCCAAGTCAAGGAGAAACAGTCAGAACAGGTCAATTCTGAAATCCAGGAGTCCGTAGCCGGTCCAGGGGTTCTGATCAGAGCAGGAACAAATAGAATCAGGGTTCAAGGAATCCACAGAAGCGTTCAGGCAGAATCAAGAGTTCCATGAGTCCAGCAACAAGCTCAGGGGCAGACCTGTTCAGATGGAGAATGGCCGAAGTCCTCAGTAGTTAAGAAGGCAGAATAGGACATGGTACCGGGGAGAACTGGGGAACTTTAAACGGCACCCTCCACTGAGCCAAAACGGGAACCGAATCGCGCTTCGGTGCATAAGAGCCAGGACTATGGAGGTTTAAACCCATTTCCCCTGCTGAGCTGAAACAGGAACCGAGGGTGTACTCATGGGGCCAGAGCCATGCCACCTGAAAAAAGACTAACACTGCTAAAAGAATCTCTAACCACTGGCCTCCCAAAATGAAAAATACAGCAAAGACAGAAGTCAGAAAAACAAAAAAAATAATTATCTGGCCCCAATAGCTGGGCTGAACTGTATAAAAAAGAAAACGCGGTAAAGATAAAATGAATGATAGGGTGAGTGGGAAGGGGTTGGGTAGGTGGTGAAGAAGGAAGGAGAAATCAGATCAGCTATCAGAACAAATCATGACATTTTCTTTTCTGTGGGATTTCTGTTGAAAGTATTTTCATCTGTCTTTCTCTCTTTCCAAGAAAATTTAACTTGAAAGTGTTCATAGCTTGATGGGAAGTCTGTGCATACAAGTTTATTTTCTCACTGTTTAATGTTTCTTTTATAAAACTGGGAAGAACTGAACCCCGCCAATAAGGCTTTCTCCTGCATCATGTTCAAACATGAGTGGGGGATTGATCGAAACCTATAAGTGGTGGGAAATGGGGGCATATACTGCGTCTATGCTAGGAGGAGATAACTGCCACCCCAGCGGGTCCCGCATGCAACTCTCTCACCAAGAAAAATCACATTGATTACTCCAAGCATCACCTCTGAGATCTGTTTGTGCCATACTATGCAGCTTTATTACAGTATGTGTCTGGGAAAGACCAGATGACTGCTTCGAAGGTGAGGACATACTCAATATTAGCCGACTTGATAACACGAACCGATTTCGACATCAGTATCGGGATTGGGTAATTAAAACCTTAAGAACATTTGTCTTGAAATGTAGAGCTAAAAGCTAAAAGGCTCCAGTGCAGCTCAGATTCTCCATATAAACTTTCGAGGAATATGTGTAGGATTTTAGGTTCTGGGACTAATGCCTGATTTTTGGCATCTTATTTAGGAACCATTTTTTGACGTCAGTAGTTTTAGGTACCCATTAGCTAATAGAGATATGGGAGACTGATCATTTGTGTGGTCATTCAAGGAATATTCTTTTGAAATAAAAAATATGGCTTTTTAATTTTTTATTTATTGAAAGGGGAAAAGAAAACTTCTTATGGCCAAAAAAATGCAACATGACAAATAGTATGTATTTTAACCAAAAAATCGGGGTAATGGGGAGAAATGTGTTGCTGAAATTAGATGTTCAAGTCTTCATTTGGTTAAAAACAGTTGCTTGCTTGAGATCCAATAAAGCCAATCACCAAAACCAGCTAAAGCTCAAAAGCGAGACTCAGGCAGGATATTTCATCTACTCGGCACTTTCTGTAAAGGCTGAGGGGTGAACATATGAAGGGGTCAAAGAGGTATTGAAAGCAGTAACATAGGCAAAATAGAGAATGCAAAAGAGAAATAGCCTGACCCTAACTAATCCCAGGCCAGGAGCAGCAGTGCATTCAGCTCACGGCACCAGTGCTTTCAGCTTCTCTCTGTCTGCTCACTTTTCAATGCGGCAGAGCCTGCATAGCGGCGCTTTACATGGATAACTCTGACACCCACAGGAAGTATAAACAGAGGTCAAGTGTTAAAGTCAACACCAATTCTCACCTCATTAAAAGGAGAGAGTCTCAAGGTTACCTCTCAATGCACTAATTAAAGGGACCCTCTTTGAAACACTGCAGCTGCAATTTTCGCCGAAGCTTTTTGTGTAAAATATCAGAAAATCTTCACATTTTTTAAACGATCTTGAGATCAACGGGCAATAACAAATAAAATAAATCATGGCTTTCCAAAGAGTTTTTATATAAAAAATAGCCAGGAAAAGAAAAGGGCCGTACCGACTTCATCCGGCACCAAGCCAACCCTGGTTTCTCTTTTTAAATGATTCCCTGAGGCTGTAACTGCGGCTGCAGCACTGAGGGAACCCCATCTGACCCGTTGCTCATTTGCGAACTCCAGCAAGCATCTTTTAAATTTACCTTTTTTAAGAGTTTTTTTTAAACATTTTGGAAAGGTATAAACTGACAGGACCTGAATATTACACAAACACAATTTGATCAACACCATTCCACTGTAGTTTGGCCTGTATTTTTATGATCATTTTCCCCACTGATGGGTGTTGGACCCTCCACTTATCTCAAGTCTTTTGCAACCTTCAGTAGTTTTTCCCCAGGTGTGTCCTGTAATATTATGCTGCTATAGGTTTTAAATGCTGAAGACTTAGGGCACACATTTCATCATTCCATCTCTATTCTTCCATATATACTGTAGTGTGTGTTAGTTCAACCCCTATCGTTATGTTCTCTGCTTTTTTCCTGTCATACAGCTTCATCTGACCACCTGTTCTTGTTTTTGTTGTGTGACATAATCCTGGAGAAAATATCAGCTTCAGACTACTCCCATTAACACCTTTGTTTTATATGTGTTGTAATATATTTGTTGTTTCTTTTTTACTGTCACTAACTGTATGTGTGCTCTTTCATCCTTTAACATTGGAATAGGCGTGGACTCTCATCTACCTGGCTCATAGCCACTTCTAGGAGCTAGTTGACAGATTACAGCACGTTGTTGTTTTCCATCTAGCAGCAGAAGGCCGCTCACACTGAGCTTGGTTCTGCTGGAGGGTTTCCTTCCTCCTGTTAAAAGGGGTTTTCCCCTCTCCATTGTTGCTAGATGCATGCGGCAGTGTCGCGGGGATTTCTGTAAGTCAATGGCGTCCAGTACCAATCAGCTGGTTTTCCTTAGATAGAAAACCTTAAACCAATCTTACTGTATGATCTGGACCCGATTTGTCTCTGTAAAAAAGTATCTTGAGATGACACTTTGTGAATTGGCACTATAAAAATAAGCTGAATTGAATTAAAATAGAAATCAATCTCATTCTCAATCCGCGAAACTGAGCCCCTCTGATGCTTAAAAACCAAGATTTCACTTGTGGAAATCTTTTACATCGCTTGAACATCTACAGCTTCGAAGTTGAGTAAGGTGGGCATACATATGACTTTTTTTACCCTTTATGCTGATGATGTCAGGTATATTTACTTGCACCCTAACACTGCACTGCTCTTGAATCTCTCCATAGCTGCCTTTGGACATTCAACAATGGCTTGCGCACAAGAAAAATTCTCCCACCTGAATGAAAGTAAGTCAGACTTAATTATTTTTTGGTTCTAGGATGTCCCTCAGATTCAGTCCAGGGTGAGGTCCAGTCAGCAATGCTGTCAGGATCCTGGGAGTTGTCTTAAACCATGAATGGAACTTCAAACTACAAATAAATGCTGTTATCCAAAGCGCTGGCTTTTTTCGGCTGTGCCCTTTTGAACAAGGTAATACCCTTTCTCTCATGCCAAGACCTGGAGGGCAACTCACACATTTATTAGTTCTTGGATTTGGACTATTGAGGCAGCTCTCTACTCTGGCCTCCCACAGTCATCAGTCCAATAGTTATAGTTGGTGCAAGAATGCAGCAGCTCGTCTCCTTTATGGTTTTGTCGACAGTTTTGAGCTGTAGCTGAATACAATGATGAGCGATTCATTCAGTCAGTTCTATCCTACTCTTAACTAAGTCTGTGCAGTTCTTGACCCTTCAGTCTCTCCATTTTGACCCTGTTTTCTTCTTGACACATTTTGCTCCAATCACTTTCTGCAGGTCTGCCTTTTAAAAAGCTACTCCATCGCCAAAATATATAATTATACTAACCTTTCACCTAAAAGCGTTATTGTATGAAATGCAGACTGTGGAAAGAAAATAATATATATATATATATATAAAAAAGTTGTTTTCACTTCTACCATTGATGTCTGTTATATTTTTTCTTCTGCACTTGGTTTTATTCAATTAATTGCAAGAGCTACCAACTTTGCAGCAGACACTGTATTTCGAACAACTTTAAAAAAAATGTATTCACCTATTTGAAACTTTTCTAGATTGCTTCAATTTTTCCCACAGCAGCTCTTACAGAGCCCCCTCACCCCGTACTGGTCTTCTGTAGGAACTCTTCACTGAGATCTCTAACATATCCTATAAAAGCCTACACCATTCATTAACACCAGAAAAGGAAACACTTCACACGCTATCACGTGCATTTGAATGTACCTGCTTCAGCACCAACAATTGAAACCAAAATGCATCAGATAGATCTCAGCTGGCATACAAACTGCCTACAGGCGTGTCCTACACTTGTACTCTGCCCTTCTGGACATGCTGTAACTAATCTAACTAGACCCACTTTGCTGTAAATCAAGATTTTCTATGTTTGTTCAAGAAAGTGCATTGATTCAACTCTAACATGGTATAAAAACTATCATGTACAGGACAGTAGGAAAAAAACTCACAATGCACTATAAATCAATTTTATGTAAAAGAGCAGGCCACCTTTGAAATACAGAGTATCGCTTGTGATTTCTGTTTTGTTTTTCAGCTGAACTGAAAATAAGATTGTTTTCTAAAACATATTTACAACATTTGTTGACCAGTGAGTATATCTAAGATGATCAGATTCACAAAACAGATTAATAATAGCATAACCCAAATCTGATTAAATTAGCAGAGAAACCGAGAAAAAAGTGACAAAAAGTCACAAAAGGGATTATGATCTAGAGATAATAAAGTAAATTTGTAAGTATTTTATCAACAATTTTTGACCTTGCAACATCCAGGAACCTTCTTTTCACAGATCCAAATGATCATGAGGGTTGTAGCCTAAAAACGCTCGGTAACGTCATTGGCCACAACCAGGGAGAAAATGTTGCTGTGCTGAAAGATAGCTAAAACCTGCACTAAAGCAAAATCAACTTCATATAATAAGTCATCCGGACTCTTTTTTTTTTTTATCCTCATCTTTCTTTACAAGTATCCATCCGTTTAGATCTGGCTTTTGTCCCATTCTGAAACCGTTGAGATAATTGAAAACTCATGCTATTTATAGACCTAAAGATGAAACTAGATTTTATGAGTATTCTATGGTCTATATTTTTTTGTCCCATTAAAAAACTACCATGGTGAGGAGATTTGGTGTTTCGGTAAGAAGTCTAGCAACCTCAGGGTTAGGAATAAACTATCATGATAAGTTATTATATTGAATTAAGTTTAGGCAAGACATCCACCGAGCTAAAATGTTGAAAGCTTAATTGTTTATTTTTACCAATACATCTTTTAAACATACCCTGAAACCATAACACCAATATTTGGCATGAAAAAAAAGAGTTAAAAAAAGATCCACGATCATATTCAAAGGAGACCACGGCAATGCACTGTTTCACAATTATTTTATACACCTCCCTCCAGTCCAATTGATACAGCAGTGCTAATTTCCCTTTTTAATCTCTTTGAAATATTTTCTGATCTTTCAATTTCAAACTGTGGGAAAAGTTGAAACCACCTGTGTAGCTGCTTACAGAAGGACTGAATGTGTACTGGAGCCAGACGGAGAATACCTGGCTTTAACTGGACTCCCATTCATAGCGAAGGTGGAGGTGGGGGCCCAGCAGGCCCCTGTAATGACCCACTCTGGCGTAGCTGCAGGGCGGCACAGCCAAGTCGTTCTGGATGTAAATGACTCTCTCATTAGCGATGGATGTAGAGGGACAGGAAAAGCTCGGCACTGAGAAAACATTCCCCTTTAGGGTCAATGATAATAATGATGACAGCGTTTTTTCTTGCTTTTGTTTCCTTCAATCACCTGTGAACTAGACTGAAGGTGAAGATCTTCTCATCACTGCTTCTGTCACTCCTGTCCTCCAGAACAATTATTCTTTTTTAATTTCTGAACTTTTATCTTGTGACTTAACTTGATGACATGTAACATAATATTATGAAATTCCAAAGATGCTAAAAATATAATTTTATATTGTTAGAATTTGTATATATGTTTTTTTTTCCTATAAAAGCGACAGTTTTAGGCTTATACTGTTTCTCAATAGGATTGTTGCTTTAAATTATCTACCAATTTGGATTCATTGTTTTAGATTAAAGGAAACTCTTATTGCCCTGAGGTCATACTTTGTTTTTTCCCCCTCATTCTGACTTATAAAACAAGTTAAGGTCTAAGAAGAGCATCTATGAACATCAATGATGTCCTGCCACAGAGGCTAACTGTTGCTCTACTCTCTGATTTGGTCGTTAACACATAAAAATCTGCTTTGATCTAAACCGTTTCATTGTATGATTAGGGTTGTTGAAACTCTCCCCAAAGTCTTTTGAAGCCTTAAGCTCTGTCCAGCAAATCTGAAAAAAAGAAAACATCCAGGCAGCATGATACTGCAACCACTGTGCTTCACTATGTGGGTTGTGTGTTGTTGTTTTTGTCCCTCTCATAAAATTTTGTTTAAGGGTAAAAACCTTTTAGTCTGTTGGAATGAGAAATATGGTTTCCACATGTTCCCTTTGTCAAAGTAACTTCTTATGGTTTTATTTCAACAAGGGTTGCCTTGCTGCCAAATTTAAATATTATTATCTAAACAACCTTATATTTGTTGTCAAGAGATAATCCCACCTAAACTGTGGATCTCTGCACCTCTTAGACTAGATATGAAAATTATTGATTGCATTGTTAAGCCGGCGATCTTCATTTTTAAACTTTCCAGAACAAATTAACATTGCTGAAGTAATCCCTCTTTTTAAAAATGGGGGAAAACATGAATGTAACTAGAGGCTCATGTCACCGTTCTCTCTGTTTTCAAATTGCAAAGTGGTTCACACAAAAATTGAGTATTTTCTTAGAGAAGCATAAATTACTTAATGGAAAACACTATATGTTTAGGTCACAAATATCGATAAATTGATCAAAATCTATTACAGCTGCAATCGAAAGAAAAGTGTGGGAGTGTTTATTGATTTACTGAAAGCATTTGAAACTATATAGCATAAATTATTATTGTCTAAATTACATCATTGTGGGATTAGGGGAAAGGCACCTCGTTGGGTTCAGAGGAATCTATATCTCCTAAATGCAAGAAGTCTTATCAAGTGCAACTGTCTTACTGCAGATTATTGCACTTTTTGTGGGTTGAATTTTCCAAAAAAAAGTAAATGTGAATCCCTTTATTGTCCCACAATGGGGAAATTCACTCTCTGCATTTTGGGCTGCCATTGTGTGGCTCCCGGGGAGCAGGGTGGGGTTAAGGGTTTTGCTCAGGAATCCAGAGTGGAGGCTGTGGTGATCGAAGCGGATGCTTGCAACCTTCTCAGAGCACAAGCACAGGAACATGCCAACACTCTCCTGTTCTGTTAGATTAATAATCTAAGAGAACCTGTTTTAATTCATATGTCAATCTCAAAACAAGATGAAAAAGAAGATTGTAACACATGGATATATGGACGATTTTTTATTGCATTCAAACTGAGTTGATCCAAACGCACCTGTCAGATTTGTATTTGTATAACTGTTATGAAGCATTATTATGGATTTATTTTAATTATTTTTCATTTATTTATTTGTATGTAAACCACAACAATGATGATGTAAAAAGTGTCTCAGTTCAACATGCAGGAACCCAAATTGCTGATGGAGATTTTGAAGCTGAAGGTGAGAGCCTTGTTTGGAAGAAGATAGCCCACTGAGCCATTAGTGAGCATCCTTTAGCTTTATGCCTCCTCTCAAGCATGACTATGAAAGGAAGGTACTCTGGCACAATGCTGCGTGTATTCCTTGTCTGGCTCCAATACACAAGAGCACCAAACTGCAGCAGCAACTGAAAGCCCTTTCTTTACAAGGGACAGCAACAAGCTTCACTGAAATCAAAAACAAAAGACAAAGCTGATTTCTCAAAGTAAATGTATTTGCACATCCTATTAGACATAATGTAAAAGTCCCCATAATTAATCATAGAAATGCAAAATGTTGTTTTCCTGATGTTAAATATTGGCCTGTTAACATGCTAATGGTAACTGATCCGACCTAATGGGATAAATCTATCAACCATTTGGTAGTAGTGGTACTGATTTTTTTTTCATCCAGCATTTAATGCATAACAATTATAAATGAATATATTTAAACATTTTCTAAATGAAATAAACACTTTGCTTATTAGTATTATTCTGTTAATGCCATGCAGATTTAAAAGATGTTTAGTGCCATAATGAATTTTAACTGGTTCATTGATTAGATATATTTAGAAATGATCCCTAAATAAGGCATATTTTCATTTCCTAGAAATATTGACCACGTTTTTCTTAAACAAAATGTTTACATTTAGCCCATTTTAAAAATTTTCTTTAAATGCTTAAAACCTAATGAATTTGTTTGATTGATTAAAACCTGAGTGTGAATATTTCTTAATAAATTATGCTGAATTAATTTAAGTGCCTCGCAGGTGTTAAACCTCATGATTTCTACTCAGGGATACTGATCATCATCATTAAATATTCTAACACTCTTAAACCAGTTTTATCAGCACAAGTCAATCAAAACAGCATATTTGAAGCCTGACAATATATTTAGAAGTAAAATTTGTAAGAAACAGGACATATTTTGTTGATTTTTGGAAACAGAGATTAAAATCTGCGCAAATAGATTGAAATCAAACTGTTACAAGGATTTTATTGGTTAATTAGTTGATCTCTTTTTATTAACCAAATATAGTAACTATAGTATATCAGTTTGTTTGTTTGTTTGTTTTTTGACAGTTTTTTCTTTTTTATATAGGCCTTTATTTGTGTCAAGGCAACAGTTGAATAATTAGGAATTAAATAGGCTGATTAAACCTTATTTGACCAACAAACGTCTGTAGTTCTGCCATTTATAGAAGAGCAGCTCTGTTTCAAGCTGCTTTGTGAACTGAGGGAGATATGGGTCGGTAAACAGCGCTCCTGGGGTGGGTGGTCCGGTACTGGGCGCATCACAGGAGCTCCGGTGGAGAGCGTCTGTGTTTGTCCTCTTCATTAGACATTCAAGTGTCATCTGGGCAGAATAAATAAAAGGAACTGAGGTCAAAGTGAATGAGCTGTGTTTAAATGCGTTTTAACAGTTACTTAAAGCTCTGAGATGCTCTCTGTCACTTCCAAATGATGGAAATGAGCCTGCAAAGTTTGCAGAGCTGGAAGTAATCCCAGTTAAAAGAGAGAGAGACTCGCTGCGGATGGTGGAAGAAAACAATCACCTCCTTAAAGGAAAGTCCTAATTCACCAAAATATCCACCCTTATCTTTCATTTATCTTTTATTGTTGAATACAATCAAATAAATAACAGAACCACTGCTCGGATCTTAACAGCCCCCTCCTCAAAGGAAGGAATGGATCAACCAGTGGATTAATGTAGTGAAGTGGGATTAGTGGATCCGTGGGGTGACCCCACCACACCCGCTGAATCTGACGCCTCGATTATAACAGGCATTCAGTCAGTCTGCTGCTAAAACGGACACTTTGGCAACAGAGCAGAAAAAAGACGCATCAATTAAGAAATAAGAGAGATGAAACATTTCAGGTCGATCATTTCTAAACCAACCTGGAACATGAGCAGCTCCTGGTGCGTAAAGCATCTACAGGTCACCAAATAAGGTGATTGGGGAACATCAAGGCCTTACCAGCGGTAATGATTACATTTGGATTTAAGACCCATGCAAGAATTTGTTACGCAGTAAATCTCTTTCAGCCCCCCCATCCCCACCCCCCCAAAAGCGCTCTTCAAACGCTTTGTTATTCAAAGGGTTAAGGATGTTTGACAATCTCAGCTTGTACAACTCCACCAATTAATTGGATGCGTTGCAGGGATGTTGGTCCCTCTCATCTCATGTGTTCCTTAGAAAGACAAAGGCTCAATAGGAGGGGGGGCGGGGGACACCTCCCTGTGCCAGGGTATAAATTGGACCACTTCGGAGGGTCAGTCATTCACTTTCGGTTGGAGTTTAGCTTGGAGTGACATCAGAGACAGACCGGAGGAAACAAATAAAGATGCAGAAGCCAAATAGACCAGTGGAGACTTGCGGATACTTGGTGCGTAATTACGCATCGCCTTGCGCTCAGAGCAACGGGAACCGCTGCGCTCCGGCAACAAAGGCCCCCAGCGGCAAATCCTTTACCATCGAGGCTCTGCTCGCCAAACCGGATCAAACACCCAGGGATCGGAGCAGTCCGGTTCATTTTGGGATAAAATACCAGCCAGCTGCGCCAACTCTACCTCTATCTGCTTTACCGATTCCTTCAGCGCCTTACCTCTATTCTCCGAACCAGTTGCAGCCCAGTATTCACCCGCAGCCTGGATACTCGGTGTACTGTTACCCACCTTTCACCTACGCACCATCCTGTCGGGGCGGATTTTACGCACAAGGTAACATCTGGAGCAGCATCTGCTCGGTGGCGCTCACACTTTCGCGCTGCAGTGTCAGTAAAATATTTCTTCTTTCTTTTCACAGCTGCCGCGTCCAAAGTCAACGCAGGGCTCCATCAATTCAAGATTAAAGGCGGCAAGTCGAAACGGATGCGCACCAGCTTCACCAGCGAGCAGCTCTCCAGGCTGGAGAAGGAGTTCGCTCGGCAGCAGTACATGGTGGGATCCGAGAGGTTTCTGCTGGCTTCAGCTCTGCAGCTCACGGAAGCTCAGGTGAGAAGAGAAGCAGCATGAAAGCAGCTAGAAATATGGAAACGAGTCAGTAACGAGCAAAAATATAAAAATGTACCCACTGAAGAAAACTAGTTAACTTTAAAGATCTTTACTCCAGTTCAATACAAGTTCATAATTTCCCCCATTGTGATACAATAAAGGGATTTTCTATTATATTCTATTATATTCTATTCTAAAATACTGACAATTGGTTAGATTTTTTAATGTTGACTTTTAATAACATATTATTAATTAATCTAACATATAAAACCTTTGCAAACATCAGGATAATCACATTGGAATCAAATCAGCATTATCTCCTAAAACATACCTAGAGATTATTTGATATCAAATTCATTCAATATAAGTGTTGCACAAAGATTAAAGAATTTGTGGAATTAAAATCTCATGAACCCAAGCTCAGTTTTATTAGGAAGCTTAAATTTAGCTTTAGTCCTGAAGCTAAACTACTCAAAGTTGGAGTTATACTCCTGCTTCAAGTTTCATTATGAGTAAAAATGTTCCTTAAGTGTTTGAAAGCAGAGAAACGTGTTATTAACTGATCTGAAATGGATCGATATCCATTTGGTTTCATTGGTCTTTGCAAAACAATTCAGTTAAATTCTAAAATTAAAATGTTAACATTTAAACTTCATCAAACGTAACATTTACAAACTGATATCCTTTATTCTGATTGAATGTCTGTGATAACTGTAATAGTTCATTTTAAAACCCACAAAGATGATGATTACTTTATTAATCAATTAATTTACTCTTCTTTTGATAAAATGATTAATAATCAAAGAGAAAAGCAATTAAACTGGAATATTTTTGTTTTAAGAATATGAACAAAGCTTTTCTAAAAAGATTTCTCTTCCTAAATGCAAAAAAATGTAGATTTCTTCCTACTTAATTGTTGCTTTGAATTACTTCAGCAAATAGTGTTTTATAAAGTCTGCATACTCCAGTTAATTATTATTTGTTTATTAAACAGTTATTTATAATCAGTCTGCAGGGTTGGATCATTAAAAACATTAAAACTCTTCTTAATTCCCGTCTTTTTCCAGGTTAAAGTCTGGTTCCAGAACAGACGCATCAAGTGGCGCAAACAGAGTCTGGAGCAGCAGCAGGCCAAACTGGCCAAACTGGGTCTGGCTGCTCCGCCAAAGAGCCCTGGATCTCAGGGCCATCGGGACGAAGGCGATGAAGAGGAGGATTTCTCTGACTCAGATATAGATGTTGATGTATCGGATAACTCAGTGGATCACTGCTGACCGTTTCAGTGGGACTTCTACAAAGACTTTACTGTACATAGTGCTGAGAAAGAAGAGACAACCGTCTCCAAATATGACTATTTAATAGATTTATTCTTATATATTTAATTTTCTACATGTATTTCTTTGGAAATGCGATCATATCATGTACTGCTTTATATCTGACATATTTTTTAAATATATTTTCGGATTTTAAAGTCATTTCAGCGTGTTCATTTCTTTCTCCTCTGCACTTTACATCAACATGAAGTTACACATTTATTCTCCTCAATGAATTATGAAATAGCCTTTTTGTCCAAACTTCAGATTTCTAATGTAAATAAAAACAATTAGAACTGCAAAAGGTAGAAATAAGTTACAATATAAAAGGTTAAATCCCCTTCACATTAGGCATCAGCTCATTTTAGGTGTGAATGTTGATGATGTTAGGTTTATTGAAGACAGTTAGTGTGTGTACATATGAAACATTGAAGACCTGCCTCCAGCCAGAAGGTCATTACAGGGTCATTCTGTCTTATGACAGTTGTGATCTGTTAATACAAGGCTCTACTGTGAAGGGAGCAGGGAGAAAAGGTGCTGGTTGTGAGCTAGCAGTTCTTCTCCCTTCTGCAGAGGCTGTTGTTGCAAATCCCTGTCTGTGTCTGATCATTTCGTCCTCTATAAACTCACATTTTTTGAACCCAACAGATGAGTTGATATTTTGAAAGATTTATTTCAATTGTTTGTTCTGTGGGGTGCAATAAATTCATGACGCAAAGCTTAAATCATTTTGCCAGCAAGTTTTGGGTGTAAAAGAGTGAAATTATGGTGGGTTATGAGTCATAATTATACAGTTTCAGGTTTATACATGCAATAAATCCTTGCTAATTGAATAAAACATTCCGTGTTTTTTATCCACCAACAAGCTTGTTGTATAATTCTGGTGGGTTATTTGACCGAGGTTTTTAGATAGAACTGGAAGCATTGACTTTACATGGTAGGTGTCCTTGCTGACTTACGATCTCAGAATATATTATATAACTTTAAGTTTGTGTTTGTTTCTTTTGGAGAGCTCTGGGTTTTCAAGAACCAGCTGTCCAATCAGAAAACAGAGGCCTTTCCGGGATTGGAGGTCAGGCTAGAGAATCTGAAACCAACCCTTTAACTAATGTTTTATTTCCTTCCACTTAATGTATGTATCAGTGCCAGTGGAAGAGAAACAGGCCCCCGGCATGATACACCGCCATGCTTTATATAGTGGCTGAGCTTTCTTTTAATTTAAGAATACCACCACTCTCTTTTAAACATATCTTGGGTCACTGTAGCAAAAAGCAAAAGTCTCCAACTTATCCTTAGATTTTTAGGTCTTTTTTTTTTTTTATGTGTATGTCTGTGACACATTCAAGGTGTATTGAGTAGTAAACTAAACTGGCTTTTGCCGTATATAGTGATAAAAAGAGCATCATATAGTTTATGGTCAGCTTAGCTAAGTAGTTCATCAAAACTTCAATAATTTCTTTGAATTATGTCACTTTTGGGTACAATTGTTGAAATGTGGACACTAATGTCAGCTGGACCTTTCATCAGGACAGTGAAGACAACACATCAGGCGAAGCGGAATAACAACGCTAAGCCAACATTTGGCGGCTACCAGGAGGCTTTTGAATTCAGGGAAAACAGAGAATTAACCATTAAATACTATGGTGTAAATTTTGTCTCATTATTATTGCATGCAACTTAGCAAAAACCACATTTCTACTGTTCAAGAGCGAGCATTTGTAGGCTTAAAGTGAAGAAAATTTGATCTGTAAAATTCTATTTCAAATGAATACTATTGTAAAACCCGATTTGACAATAAATCTGAAAAAAAAATGAAAATATGAAACATTGAAAAACTATTTTTTTTTATCAAAAATAAAATATGAAAAAGGAATAAAAAAAACAAAAACAAATCATATCTAAAAAAAAAAAAAAAAAAAACAGCAGAAGTTACTTTAAATATATATTTTTGGTCTTGGAAACCAAGTCCAGTGGATTGTTTTTATTTTTTTGGGAATCAAGTATTTTCTGTGCTTGCAACAATAATGGAACACAATTCACACTATAAAAGCCTGGTCTGTGCCAACCAATTTAAACAAGTTTGAGATCTAATTTCTGAGGTGATCAAATATCCAGATGAGAAGTTTTTTTTTTTTTTTTTTTTTTTTTTATTTTTTTTTTTTTTATGAAAAAAGACAAGATTTTCTGAAACCTTCTAA
Organism: Cyprinodon brontotheroides; assembly: GCA_018398635.1. Lineage (NCBI taxonomy): Eukaryota > Metazoa > Chordata > Actinopteri > Cyprinodontiformes > Cyprinodontidae > Cyprinodon > Cyprinodon brontotheroides. The sequence continues at coordinate 2,481 of JAGKQL010003829.1, read as the reverse complement.
GGGTCATAAACAGTTTATAAACATTAGCCCAGAAGTATTAATTGGGGCCTTTATGTATAATTTGGTTTGTAAATCTACATTTTTGTGAAATGTATCTAGGCTAATGAAAAAAGAACGGTTGTTGAAAAAAATGGGCAAATACAACATATAAACTGCTGAATAAAACCTTTCAATGTGTGAACATTTGTTCAGACAAATACGATTAATCACCCTTCATTCCCTGAGCTGCTCAAAGAGAGACTGATCGCCAGAGACCGGTTACATTTGCTGGAAAGGTTCCTCTTGTCTCACTCTCTGCCCAGTGTGAAAGATGATGGTAGACATTATTCTCCTCAGGTTTGATCTCTTGTAAAGTCTGAGACAGACTCTGGTTCCCCTCCGATTTCGGCTAAGCAAATAAATAATCAGCTCAGGGATTAGTTGGGATATCTGTAACCTGTGGTGGTAGGGGTCACTCTGTCTCCTGAGCTGCAAGAGCCAGGTCTTGCTTTCTGCTTAATCTTTGTGCTTTAAATCAAGTCGTAAGCATGCCAGTTCTCACTGCTGCTCTGCAGACAGGGTTCCCATATGCCCACCCACCGCCGGCAGGTGTCCACTCAGCTCTATTTCAGACTGGGGTTTCCTCCAGGTGGAAGAGGGGCTCACGCTGCTGCTCTGCCTGGCAGACGGTGGATAAAAAGAGAAGTTGGTATCGATGGAGTGGAGATGTGGGGAGTCCTATTAGAGCAAGCTAGCATTGGGGCAGTCAACCTGAAACGTGGCATCCTGTGGATAAGCAGACCTTATTGAATAAAGTGGGCTTTCAGACACACTGCTAGGGATCATTTTGGCTTCTGAAGCTGGAAAATATTTTCTAACATAATGTTGGTCTCCATGGGAAAATAAAAAAGCTTTTACAACTGGAGAGAAAGAACAAAAAAAAACATCTGAAAAAATGAAAATATAAGATTTAAGATGGTGGTTAAGAAAAAAATTTCAAATAAATAAAATAATAAAAACAATTTCAAATGAAATGAGTTGATTTACATTTAAAAAAAAATATCTCCATTAATGTTTTTCAGATTAATAATATGTAATTATTTTCTTTTCTGGTCAAAATACTCCTCTAATTGATAGATTGTCTTATTTTCCTGCTCCAATTAAGGGAAATACTATTATTCTAAGAATGTTTGATCATTTTCAGATGATTTTGCAGTATATGCAGGTTAGAAATCAGGTAACTTTCCATCTCAGATGGAAATAGAAGTGAAACTAAATGGGAAAAAAAAACTCAAATGACTGCTATACTGCAGCAAACAATGAACTCATACAGGAAATTGAGGATTGTGATAATAACAAAAGTTCTGAATTATATTAAGTTGTCAAACATTATCAAATAAGTCATATTGCAACTAGTAACCTCAAAGTTTTCATGTAGTAAAGCAGAATAAAGTAGTGCACAGTTCTATAGTGGAAGGCGGAGTATGCTGTAAATTATTCAGCTATATTCAATTTATTCATATAGCACCAATTCACAACACATGTCATCTCAAGGCATTTTACAGAAACAATTCAACCAGATGATCTTTGATTAAAAGTTTTCTATCTAAGGAAAACCAGTTGATTGCATCAACTCATTAACTTGAAGTTAATCCCTAACACCAACCATGCTTGTAGCGACAGTGGAAAGGAAATCTCCCTTTTAACAGGAAGAAACCTCCAACAGAAACAGGCTCTGTGTGAGCAGCCATCTGCTGAGGCCAACTGGGGTTCAAGGAGACAGAAGCAGAGATACAGAAATAAGCAAAGATACAAACTAAATTGTTAAGGAGCTCCACAGGCGGCCCCATCCAGGAAACACACACCCAGGAAGACGAGCTCCAAGCCCACTCCCACATCAGAGGACAAGAGAGCACATCCAGCCAGTCACAGTCAGGGAAACATGACTACACTGAAAAAAGGCTGATCTCAAACATCTATAGACAAAGGTGTTGATGGCAGCAGCACAGCTGATATTTCTCTCCAGGATGGGTCAAAAGCCAAACAGGAACAGGCCAGATGAAGCTACTATGAGAAAAGCAGAGAGCAACGATGCTAGAGATTGAACTAACAAATTCTGCAGAGTGTTAGAACAGAGATAGATGAAGCAGAATGATGAAAAAGGGGGTCCCTATGTCCTCCAGCAGTCAAGGCCTATAACAGCATATCTATTAGTGATAGTTCAAAACCATCAGTTCATGCTCCTTCTCTGCTCTCTCTTGCTTTTTATGCACCTGTAGTTTCTCTTCTTACTGGAGTGGAGCAATTTCTGTTGCTCATGTCAACTTCTGTTACACAGATGATATATCACAATGTTGGCAAATTGCCTCCAATGAAATATGCCGATGGTTCCTATAAACTCCTACTCTTTCATAAGCTAACCTATTAAATATCTCTGCAGTGTTCTCTCTGAGCTCTTTGCTGTGTTTCTTGGTCTTCATGGTTTACTAAAGTTCTCCAACA
>JAGKQL010003827.1:0-18034 GCA_018398635.1 Cyprinodon brontotheroides | reverse complement strand
GCTGTTTGTTCATCATTGGAATGGCTGCATTTGTAAGGTGGGAAAAGAACAAAAACATACCCCTTTCCCTGTCAACAGCCCAGGGAGATGATAAGAATGCCAAAAGTCTGTGTATAACAACAAATAAATTAAGGAAAAGGCTCTCTCCCTGTAAAAGCAAACAGAAGACACACAAGACAAATTCAAGAAAAATAATTCTAAAGCTGTTCCAGATGAAGCTGTTTTAACATAAAGTACCTGTGCTGAATTTGATTAAATATTACCATTTTAATACATGACAAACCACACAAAAAGAATCATGCAAGCTGTTTTGTTTTGCTTTTGGGCAGTGAAGTGGTTGTTTTAATCCAATAGCTGTGTGTAATATTCTAGTTCAACTGCATCAAGAGGACAGGGAGTTGGATTATTCCCCTAGTGAGTAGAGAAATTTCTCATTATAGAAAAGTATGATTTAACAAACCAAATCTCTTTTTTCCTTTGTTTACATAAACGAAAAATAGTTAATTATTTGTCAAAGTTTATGAATTAAACATAATGTCTTTTTAGTTCAAAATGAGTATTGAAACACAGTGACTGTGAGAAAGACAAAAACAAACCAATTTGCATTAGAAATCCTGTTTTGGGGCTGAATAAGTACCCAGACTAGCATTGCAGAGATAGAGAATCTACTTGAGCTCTATACCACATCACAGAGCCCCTGCAGTTTCCCTTCCCTTTCTTTTTACCTTCAAAGGTGCAATGTGTAATACCTTCTATCCCTAAAACTAATGACCTTATAGGATTTTAGAAGCCTGACCCACATGTTTTTGAATTTGTATGTTGTACGTTAGTGTACATCCTACAAATAACCACAGAGCAAGATAAAGATGTTTTCATGAAAAACACAAGAGCTTCAGAAATGAATACTTTGAAATGAGCTGTAATGTGACCAATTAGAGTCACTAATATATTGAATTCTCGCTATTTAGATTGTGAGGGGCATGTCTAGGGAAAATATAAGTAGAAAGAATGTAATGAATTAAACTGTGATGACGGGGAAAGAAAGTTTTAATTAGGAAATCTCAATTTTTCCCAGTAATTGCACAATGTCTTCATTCTCCTCGATAGTTTTAATATAAAAACTTTGGCTTTTTGTGTCAAATCATTGACTTGCTTATTGTGTTCGACATTACATTGACAGCTTTGCTCACACAGTACTGCTTTAGGCAACCACAGTTCTTATGGTGGCAAATAACATCTCATTATCTTAAATATTGATAATATTATGTCCAAGAAGATATTCCCAAATGATGAACTCATAATGAAAAGGATAGGATGGGGAGTGAGTGGAGGATTGGGGTGGGGGGGCCCAGCTCATAGAGCTTTGAAGAAAAAGGCGATTCTGGTTGTTTGACAGTAATCGAGTTCCTGTCAGATATTAGGTGCTATTTTGTAACCTTTAGTTAACAAAAGGAACTATGTGTCAGCATTTATTTTCTTTCTATGTTAGAGCTTTTAAACTAGAAAAATGTGCGCTTAGACTCCATGGTGTTGCAAGAAAAAAGGCAACAACTTTCATCGATATCTGTTTTGATCTTAATCGAGAAGATCTCAGGACTCAGTAAAAAGTATGATAGCAGTTATCTGAGAATAATGTTAATCCAATCTGAACCAGATTTTCTTTTTTTTTTTTACAGGATGTTTGAATCAAGTTTTTCATGCTTTATTTGAAAACATGCTGTGTTCCATCAAACCACTGCAGCAAATTTAACAATGCTGACTGGACCTTTTATAGATATTAAAACTGCAAAGATTTGTTTATGCAAGCAGGATGTTCTCTTACATACAGGGACCTTCCAATTACCCCGAATAAAAGTAAAGTAAAAAATCTTGCTGTTATTTTTGGACCTGTCATTTAAATCCCATATTGAAGAGGTTTCTAGAATTTATTTTTTTCATCTGCAGAACATTGCAAACATTAGACATATTCTGTCCATGGGTGATGTTGAGAAACTAGTCCAGGCATTTTCTACTTCAAGGCTGGACTATTGTAATTGTATACTATCAGGAAGTCCACAGACTGTAGTTAAAAGTCTTCAGCTGATCCAAAATGATGCAGCCAGAGTTCTGATGAAAATAGAAAAATAGATCATATATCTTCTATCCTCTTTCCTCTCATTGACTTCCCTTTAAATCCAGAATAGAATTTAAAATCCTCCTTCTCACATATAAAACCCTAAATGGGCAAGTTTCATCTTATATCACAGATATGAATGCTCCTTATGTTCTTAACAGAGCACTTTGCTTGAATTTCTAAAAGTAGAATGGGAGGTAGATCTTTTAGTTATCAGGCTTCTTTGCTGTGGAACCAACTACCAGTTTTAGTCCGTGAGGCAGACACTATGTCTACTTTTAAGGCTAGACATATGGACCCCTTTTTCATCATTCTACCTCATTCTATCTCTATTCTCCCAAATCTGCATAATATGTTAGTTTAATCTTTATGCTCTCTCTGCTTTTTCTCATGGTAGCTTTGCCTCATCTATTCCTTTCTGGCTGTGACACCATCCTGGAGAGAAATATTAGCTGTGCTGCTGCCATCAACACCTTTGTTTATAGATGTTCTAGATCGGCCTGTTTTTCAGTGTGTCCTGTTTCTCTGACCGTGACTGGCTGGATGTGTTCTCTTCATCCTCTGACATGGGAGCTGGCTCAGAGCTTGTCTGGCTGCCTGTGTGTTTCCTGAACGGAGCCGCCTGTGGAGCTGGGTGATAGTTGCCTTTGTATCTTTGCTTCTTCCTGTGTCTATGCTGCTGTCTCTTAGAACCACAGTCGGCCTCGGCAGATGGCGGCTCACACTGGTTTTGCTGGAGCTTTATTCCTGTTAAAAGGGAGGTTTTCTTCTCCACTGTCGCTACAAGCATGCTTAGTGTGAGGGATTGCTGAAGAGTCAATGAGTTGATACAATCAACTGGTTTTCGTTAGATAGAAATATTTGAATCAATTTGACTGTGTGATCTGGTTGAATTGTAAAGTGCCTTGGGATGACATATGTTGTGAAATAGATATAAATAAGTATATAAATAAACTGAATTGACCTGTATTAATAAACATGTGTCAAAGCTTTAATTCTATTATTTGTTTTTTGCAGCAGCATAATTCAAGACAGAAAAGTAATTAAATACATAAATCTATAATATCAGGATGGCATTTAATAAATAGCTGGTAGCCTAGGACAGATTTCTTTTGGTTTAAAACCATTGGATAGGATGTATGAGTTTCCTTTTGGAAAAAAAAAATTTTTTTACTCTGGATAAGTCTAGAGTAAAAAAATTGAAATAGAATTTTAAGTATTAAATTTTTCAGACTTTATTTTTTATTCCATATCAAAATGATAAAAACCAGTATCTTTGAAGCCTCTTTTGAATTGATTATCTGATGTTCTTTATCTTTGCCAATAACATGCTATGCCTTAGAGAGTTTGAATATTATAATCCATACCAGATTGTTGAAGTATAATTGCTACACATTTTTTGAAATAGAGCTACACTAACCTGGTCTAAATACCCTGAAGAGATGGAACCCCAGGACATCACCACGTTTCAGGTCAACTCCATCACTGTGCTAGTTTAGGATTTGTTGAACAGACTGATATTTACACCAAGCCGAGTAAATCAAAAGCCCCAAATGTTTGGAACCTGACAGAAATATCAAGACAATTGGAAATGAAATATTGTTGTATGTAAGGAAAAGTGGCAGAAATTCTTCATGTAGACAACATTTGTTGTAATTACTGTGCCCAGTCTTTGGTGCAGTTTACACTAATTAAGTTGCCAAAGGATGTTGTACTGGTAACTTGGTTAATTCATGCTTTAAATGTTTGCAAATAAAATGCTAAATAATAATAAACTTTGGAAGGAAATCATGTTAAACCCCAGATAAATTTATTTTTTAGCTTAAATGGGACGCTGTGATTAATCTGGGCATATTGTTGTTTCAACTAAAATGAATAGCTGTTTATGATCACAGCAAATTAGCTGACATGGTTTGCTTAATGTGAAAAGTGTGTGGCACCTGAAAGATATGGGTAAGTGTTTCACACTAAACTTGCTGCCTGCCATTTCAAGTCAATACTCAAACTATCTGTACTATCTTTAATTAGAGCACATCTGATTACCATCATACTGTAAGCATGCCTTACTAAGCGTATAATTTTGACCATTTTCTTAATACTGTTGGACACCCAGTAACTAATACAGACAGTCAAAGTGCATGCTGGATAATAACAAAAGCAGAGCTCTTCCACTTGACTGCAACAAAAGGACGGATCTTCATTTTCTTGTTATAAATCCATGCACTGGTCATGGTGAATCAGAGCTGATTAGGAGAGACTCAAATAGCTCCTGCTGTTCTTTTAATAATACATGGGGCAGCATCAGTGTAGCTGGCAGACAAAATACAACTTGTCATGTCAGTATAATATGAATGCATGAATGCCCAGATGTAATATGCAGAATATGCAGTGTTACAAAATATGTAAATCAGCAATAATCTATACTCATATATGGGGAAAACAAATAAAAAATAAAGTCTCACTTGAAAGGTTTCAAGTTGTGTGTTGTAAATCTTAAAACGATGCATCAAGCGATATCTAGACTTTAAATGTTGAATCTGCAACAACAAGCCTCTAATGAAGCTGACACTGTTTATTCATTATTACTGCATCAATCGGTTCTACTTACGCAGCAAATCTGACTTTAATTGGTTGTTGACTGTGACCAGGATGAGGGACAAGCGAAAGGATGCTGCTGCTGCTGCTTTCAGGTTCATATTGCTTTTTCAAGTGTATTTTTCTCAGGTCAGCACTACAGTAGGAAATTAAAGTAAAAATACAGACTTAGTTAAAAGATGTGAATTTTGAACTACAATGGGCCAATATCAATGCAGATTGATGCCAAGGAATCAAACCATTGTAAGAAAAGAAAAACTATTACAGTTCCTTTTAATACAGCTTCAGAACACACAGACTTCCCTTTATGTAGCTTTTTCAGCCTGTAACTTAAGACTGTTTCTTAGTATTGTCAAGGAGTCATGCATTGCCTTTTTTTAACGCTGTTAGCATAAACAGGGCTGATTTGCTCAGAAATGTGTCCCATACAAGCCTTAAGCTTGGACTGAAATCAGATATTAAACTTTTCTGAGGTTGTAGATGTGATAATGAGCCTAAAAAATAGCCCCAACTCTATTTATTAATATTCAGGTATCCGTTTAGATTATGTAATAATAGAAGTGCACTCAATCTCAGTATTGTTAACATATCTTCTTTTGCAGATGAGCCTTTTGCTGTTTTATTGAAAAAATGTTCAACTTGCTTTTCATAAAATGTATTTTGTTGCCCTCCATCTTTTCTTTTGGTTGTCTGTTGATTGTTCTTGCGAAAACACAACTTTCTTGCTGGGTGTCTGACTACAGTACTGCGACTGGATGTGATTAAGATGGTGTTTAGGCTGGAAAAGCAAAAGATGCTTCTATTGTCTGTCAAAATTAAAAACTTTTCATTACTGGCGCTCAAATCTGGTGGCTTAGCGGCTAAGCGTAACACTTAAGCTCACTTGCAGCGGTTGCGACCCCTGTGGCGCTGCACTTCCCGAATGTTTACCTCCCTTCCAAAAGCAGCAGCAGAGCCACAACAGCTCATATTTCTTTTTCATTCCTCTAGGTTCAGCTCTCCTGCTCCGGTTCTTTTCTCTCCATTACCGCTTCCCCATTCTTTTTCAGCGACCTGTGTTATAGGAGTGGTGGACTTGGGGAGCTTGAATACTAGATTGCAGCCTCAGAACAAATATCTTGATTCTTATGGGATATGTAGTAATATGTAGCCTTTTATTTAGGTATTTGCAGTAGGTTTTGTGTATTTGCAGCATTTTCTCATTTGCTCCATTTAGTGCATTAGTCTTGTATAATCTACTATTTTAATTCATTTATAATCACTTCATAAAACTGATTTTTAAGTTATATATTAAGCTTCCTTTTACCAGAATAAAGAATCACCTTAAACTAATTAAAAGAAAACTCAGCAGCGAGTGCTACTGCCTCAACTATGAATGTGCAAAATGTTGATTTTGCTCTATACCAATACTTCCTTTTGCTCTTTTGTTCCGTGTTCACCTGGCTGCTGTCTTCCCCTTAATCTGATTTCAACACTTCTTGTGAAATAAATGTCAGCACTGCTACTCCTGTGAGCTGTCAGCTTTCTTGTGACAGTAAAAAGCAGTCAGTGTCTGAGCTCGGTGCCTCTTTCTCAGCTTGTAATTGCTTCATTAGAGCTTTTGCTGCATTGCTCCCTTGTAGCTTGGGAGATTTAATAAAACTAAAAAAAGTGACTTGCAGACTCCTGTATCTGGGCTGCTGGGTTACTGTTGTGGAATTCTTTTGTAACATTAGGACAGAAAGACAAAGTAGATCAAATAAAGTACACTTCTGGACTCCTGCATTTAAGCGCAACATGCAACTAAAGCTCTGTCAAAGCCTTCAGACTGGTGATACATTTCAAGCTGCTACTTAGAGTGCAAAGTAAACCAAGTTAAAGAAAGTAGTGAAAAAGATTCCAAGGGGCAGATGCACAAAGCTGTGCAAATGCTAGATGTTTGCAAACCTGGGGGCGCTTCTAGTTCTGCTGAAAATAGATGGAGTCAGCTACGCTCTGATGACTGATCATTCTGCAGTAAGACAGTTCGCCACCTTTAAATTAACCATGATGCATGTTCAAAAGCAGTGGCGGCTGGCCAATAGGGGGCACTAGGGCATCGCCCCACCCACCCAATGACCTTTATTAAGAAATAAAAAAAACAAAATTAAATTATAAAATAAAAATATTTCAAAATATATTAAATATTTTTTTGATGTGCAAGATAAATATTTTATCTTTAATAACGAATAAAGCTGTCTAATTTTTTTTCATCAGATTGGTGACATATTTCCACACTAGGACGCAAGAATGTTTGCTCATTGACTCTTTTTAAAAGTTGTACATGCACAGTAGCTCCTCTGCAATACAGACGTATAGTAGCGCTCTGGGCCAACAACGCTTCCCCTTGAGATGAGAAGCTGGAGGTGAAACTGTTTGGACCTAATCAGATTTTGATCAACATCAAAATTGGCTTGGGTAACTGCATGCAGCGAGGCTAACGCTTTATTCTGCTGCCTTGACAGCCTGCCTCCTTTCTCAAACGTCAGGATCTGACCCAGCATGGATAAAGACTCTTTAGAAAAGGCACTTTTTAGAAAAGACAAAGAAGCATGAACAATCTGGGATTCAGGTGGAAGATCATATAATTTAGTGTCGTTTTTCTAGGTGTTTCTTAATTTGCATAGTTGCTCTAAAATAAACAAATCCTCATAAAATTAATTGCTTTTATATATTAAACAAATATAAAGCTAACTAATAGCTTCTCCATTATTAAACTGGTACATTATTTTTTTATCATTCCCAAAAAGTTAAGAAACAATACACTAGACTTAGGTTTCCAAGTTTGAAGACATTTTGCTTCCCATCCAGGAAAAAGTACGCGATGCTGGTCGATACCTCTGAAAGGGGGGAGTCATTAGGGGCGTTGTTGGCCTGACTGACCAGGCGAGTTGTCTTGGTTCCCTGCAGGAGTCAACTCTATCGCTGCATTGTAGGTTTTTGAGAGCTGAAACCTGAGTCTACCCCTTCTTATTAAGGTTGTTTTTTCTCTCTTAACAAATATCGATAGCTTCCTTCACACCCTTTCACACCACCTGTCCTCTTTGTCCAAAATATCAACATTCTGTTCCTCAAAAGAATGTCCGTTGTCCAGAAGGTGTGGATGTACCACGGAATCTTGTCCGGAGAAGGTAGATCTCCTGTGTTGAGCCATGCATCTGTGGTTGTTTGGTTTCTCAAATATAAATATCATAAATATGTTGCGGTGAAATGGCCACAGTTTCTCCAGCGTGTCCTGGGCCTTTGCTCTTTGGATGCCCTAAGACCTCAGCAGACTCCTCTCACTGGTTTCTACTTTGATGTCCCTCCTCTCCATCCAATCTCTAAGGAAGCACCTGCAGATAAAGCCCATTTTTAACCCCTTGTATCAGGATCCCTTTCTTTGGTCATGATCCAAATTCAATGACAGTTAATGTAGGAACAGACAGACCATTAAATCAAGAGGTTCCCTTTTGACTCAGCCCTCTCTCTTAACTCACATAGACCTTTACAACGTTTGAATTGTTGCAGCAGCCACACTGATCCATATGTCGATCTCCTGCTCCATTCTCCCCTCACTCATGAACAAAAACCCGAGGTACATGAACTCCTCCAATTAAGAAAGGAGCTTTCCTCTTGCCTGAAGGGGGCAAACCCCTATTCTTCAGTTGAAAGCCATTTGGAGGAGTGGATCATCTTTTTTATTCATTAAGAAAAAAAATCGAATTAATGTACTGATGCAGAATAGAACCAAAAAAAATCCAAATGCAAGCTTAAATTAAACAAATGCTTTTGTATAAACAACACATTAAAACCAAGAGCACTTTTCAGAATGAACACAGATAGCAGACGATGTAAAACAATGACCTTTGGGTTTATATTCTACAAAAATGTTTGGTTACAGCTGCCTTGTAAAGCTCTGAAGGGCAGGCAGAGTTGCACCAATAAATAGCTGCAGGAAGCAATAAAATCCTGCATAACAACTCATACTACACTAGTTTTAGACCACAGAAATAAATTCATATTTGCTACAACCGCTGCATTGTCATCTGGGAAATGTTTCCCCTTCATGCAGAAATGTCAGGGAGGGCACTTATAACAAGATTCTATAGCATCTAAACACATCAGAAACATAAAAATTATAAACTCATTAATATGTTTAAAGATACCTTTAAGGTTTATCTGGGATATATTTGGATTATAAGTGTATATTGACTGGATAGAGGATTTTCTATGGTCTGCAGGATATGAGACAACAGCTTAGACAGAACACAAGCATGAAGAATGCTGCCACACAGAACCTACAGTAATACTTGACTAAATATAGCAAACAACATGGGGGGGATGGTGAAGGCTGATGACTGAGTGTTTGACCAGAGGAGAAAAGTGTCTGGAGTGTCTGTGCACAAACATAATTACAAGCACAATGCTGTTGAAGGGTTGGTTTATATGTGCTAAAAGACCTTCTTAAAGCAATATGCATTCTTGTGAGGACATTTCTGTCATCCCTGTTTCTGTCACACTCACGTGATGACCAATGAGGTGGAAAAGAGTAATGTCCCCAGCAGGCCACGCCGGCAGTCCGCATTCTTCCTCTGGCGTTGGTGCATCTCGCCGCCACAGTTGTCGCAGCAGCGACACATGCAGAAGAAGAGCCCCACAACTGGCATGAGGATGGCGAACAGCAGGCCCACCGCTGCACATATGAGGAAGCCTATCTCATAGTAGATGGCCTGGGGTCAATGGGGGAAGAATGGAAGAAAAAGTTAGGAGAAATGAAAGGTCAGAGGGGAATTAAAATAAGATGTTTTGGGTGCGGGGAGTTTGGAGGTGAGGAAGGAAATAAAGGAGAGATTAATAAAGGCAAAAAGAAGGATGAGGGAGGACACACAAGGAGGCCAAGGATAAAGTGAGCAACAAATCTAAAAATATCTGTAAGGTCCCTGGGCTGTAAAATCTACTCCTGTCCAAATGATTTTTGAACACAAACAATGAACACAACGGATAACACTTAAACATTCCAAGCTATTTAATTTAGATTTTTAAGAAACATAACTTTAAATCGTATGATAGGATGAGATAAACATTATCACACTATATATGAAAAGTTGAATTTGTAATGGACAGGAAAGTTAATTCTGAAATGCTGCTTAAAGATATAAAGAAGCACCAATGAATTAGCCAGAAACATAAATGGGATTTTTTCCTCCCTTACTGGTTACAACTAATGAGCAGCAAATGTGTTTTTTGCTTCTTATACTTTCAATGCATCAATGTTTAGAATCGACATTATCTACATTATATTTACTGCAAGTAGAATCAGTAACATTATATATATATATATATATATATATATGGTCAGGGCAACTCTAAAAGAAAAGCCTCAGAGAGTTTGAATATATTTCAAACAGTGATCAAAAGAACAGCAGCTACAGCATGAGGCATGATGGAGGAAACAGTCAAAGGAATCTGACCAATCTAAGTTAGCCTGCAGTGCTCTTTTCTCCGATGTAATGAGATATACAGTAAAGGCTGCAATCCTGATGGAAAACCTTCCTTACTAAAATTTGTAATAAAACAGGGAAAAATAGATACTGAACAAGATTCAACTGGAATTATAAAACATTTTTTTTTTCTTTTGAAAGAGCAGAAATCCACATCTAAGTGGATAATTAGCAGATAAGCAGCAGATAATTTAATATGGCTCATTATCAGATATTCATCAACTTTTCTAAAATTTGACAATTTTATTTAAGTAAATTTTGTTTTTAACAAACTTAATATGTATAAGATATTAGACGTCATCTACAAGATAAGTTGGAACTGGTCTGTCATTTTTTTTTTGTTAAGCTCACTCAGGTTTAGGTGTGTTATTACAAAAAAATTTTCTGGATAATAAATAGTCTATTATTGTCATAAATTATGGTATTATCATTAAGTTTAAATCCGAAAATGCTACCACATTGCATCTGTCACATTTAGGTTTGAAAATCAATTCCATATCTGTTTTTCTAAACAAAACTTCAACAAACTGTTAGAGTTCTGGTTCTGTTATGTTTTTTTTTTCTTTTTTCTTTTGGATGTTCAGTTTTGCTTTGCTCCTTGTTTTCTAGTTTTTTATAGTTTAATTCTTGTCTTACTGTGTTCTTTGGCTTTTTTCTCTGTTTCTGTCTTAGTCTTGGTTCTATTATGTTTTCTTTTGAGTGTTCAGTTTTGCTTTACTCCATGTTTTATAGTCTTAGTGGTTTAATTCTTATTTTGTTGTGTTTTCTGGTTATTTTCAGTTCTCAAATTTTTATTTGTTGCCCTCTGCTGCCCTCTTGAGTTCTCCTTTTTCCCTTGCCGCTTTCTTGTTTCTGCTCTTACTCACCTGCTCTAATCTGCTTGTGCTCTCCCCTTTGCTTTCAGTCTCCCCATAAATACTCTCTCTGTGCAGTTCTTCAGTGCTGGTTCCTCATCAAACTTCCTCCTACCCGTCTCTCTGGAGCCTTCCACCTTGTGATAGTTATCCCCCTGATGTCTCCATGGTTTCTGTTTTTTTTTTCTTGCTTTGATTGTTGGATTTTTTGACTTCGTGGTTTCCTGTTATTTTTGGACTTAGTTTTCTTTTGATTATCTGCCTCTGTGTTTCCTTCACAAATCAAACAAGAAATTCACCTCTGTCTTTCCTGCCTTTGCTTTTGGGTCAACAATCCAACCAAATTCAGACACAACAAGCGCTCTGGTTTCCTACCTCCTTTCTATAAGACTCTATTGTTGCACTCAGAAGGCTAAGGAAATAACGAGGGGAGGTATGTATAATGAGGAATGCACTGTAGTAGAGCTGTAACTGATTGCAGAATTTTAACCTAGTCTGAAAATATGCCTGCTGAGGAGTTTTGGATAATGAATATTAAAGGACATCAAAGGTTTTCATCTTAAATGCAAAATGTTTTTTTTTTTTTACATTATTTTAATAATATCTGCATAATTACTTCTCTGCGTAATCCTCTTTCAGCTAAAGGCATGTGTCATAGTCTGCATACTCCAGTTAACAATGAATTGATTACTAAATAATTTGACGATTAAACATGATTAATCCAATTAATTGTGTTAACCCTACTCTGGAGTGAAACCTTATGTCATCCAGACTCTCTAGTAGAAAGAGACACAAGGAAAACAATTAAGCATGCACACGTAAATTATTGAAATGTATTAAATATATAATGAAAGAATTTTTTATTACATTATCAATCGATTTATTGTTTATTCTGACAGTCAAATAGTGAAAATACCGTCTGACATTTTAATGCAATTAAATTCAAATTCAGAAGTGGGCTGTCCTATGTTATTTTATTACCTATCTCTGGTTTTACTACCCAGTCACCAACTCCTTGTACTCACAATACAAAAAAAAAAAAGAGTGTAGTTGGCTTTTGTATCTAGCATGTAGGTTTTTAGATTAGTGTGCGAGAAAGCCAAGTGTAGAAAGGGGTGTTGATCCCAGCTTTTCGGCGCTATGTGCCCTGCAGCTGCATGCAGGAACACCTGAGGAAATTGATGTACATATGATAAACTACCAGTAGAAAAAAAAATAAAGAACTGCCATTAAAATTAGCTTAAACCACATGAATGCTGTGACAACAAACTCAGGGATTTTAAAACCATTATTATGTTTTAATACTTCAAGATATTTTAGAACAAGAAAAACAGCACATACTTGTTAATCTTAACCCACAGCAGGAGAGGAGCAATGCTGTTTTACTTCAGCCTCATTGTTTAGATTTTGTCCTTTTATGTTTTCAAGCAGGAAATGAAAATCCCTCAACATAGACCCACAGTAATCTAGGACTGTGCCGAATATAAATATTGACGCCGGCTAAACTGGTCGTAAAAATATTCTGTGTGGATCTTCCGCCTTTTTTGTTGTTATATATACTTCGGCTCTTCACAGCAGTCTAAACTTTTAAACCTAAAAATCATCAAAGGATTTCTATTTGGCAAAACTGAAAACACTGTGTCTAATCCCCACCAGCAAATGTAACTTTTAACATGTATGTGGCGTCATCATTTTTTTTTCTCATTAGTCCTGATCTTCACTAATCCAAAACCATGTCTTATTATCCAAAAATAAGTAGCTTTCTGAACCATGTTCAGGGAATTTTATTTTGGTTCCCTTCTGGGGAGATATTTGAGTAAAAAGCCACTATCTTATGTTCTCACAATCATCCACCTTCAAAGTGGGAGCCGGAGGTAAAAAGAGCTTGATAGGTAAAAGTCTGATCCTTTTTTTTTTTTTTTTTCTTTTTTTGTTTAATCTAAAAGCTACTAAAATATGGGATATTACAAAACCCATATCTGCAAATGGGACAGTATTAATGCGGTAGGCAGAAGAGGAGAAAAAGAAATGAGGCATAAATGAGTTTTAATGTATGTGAGTCATTTTAAAAGCCCCAATGTCAAACCATTGTCATTATGTTCTGGTACTGCTTGGGTTAAGGTTATTCGTTACAAAAAGGTCAACCATGTATATACCGTATGTTTTTTTTTTTTTTTGACTTGAGTGCCTGCGGGCAAGCATTATTTCTGGACATCAGTTTTGACTTGGCACATGCCCAAAGTAAAAGGTGCCCTTTCTAAAAGGAACACAGTGAATGATAGGTTGGCAGCATGTCTGACAGATTAAGATGATGTAGATTTGATTAAATCTAATGCCAGCAGCAGCCATTAGACATGTAAATAACCTGCCTACTAGAGTCTAAGCTTAATACCTTAAAGCCATTACTTGAGATACACCATGGTGTGAGTCCCCAATGGAGAAGCCTTTGTTTCCTCAAACCCTTTTTTCTATTTCCAGCTTAATTTGTTGTTGTGGGCTACAGGCGTTTCGGAACATTGAACCAATAAGAATAAAACATCGTCCCATGTTTAACACAGTAAAACTAATTTCTATCCCCACTCAAATAAATTCCTAAGTCCCTATTTTGCCCTGACTAAGAAACTTTTAAAAATATTTAATAAATTTGGTATATTAATAAAATTAATCTGAGTTAAGCCCCTGTGAACCAAAGTGTGCTTTGGAAAACATAAGCCTTCTCATTATTATGTGGAAATATTACCTGCATACAGTATGCCTGGCGTAGGAGGGCAAAACATAAAAAATAATCTCTTAGTCCAAAACACCGCAGAATGAATCTAACTTTTATGTAGGACAAAATTGTCCATATGTTCCCGCAATGCGTAAGTCCCTGCTGGTTTCTTTGGCCTCACTGGTGTGCAGATGGTACTGTGTGCACAATGGAACCCCTAAAAATATTAAATGGAATTAGTCTGTCTGTGTCTACCAGAATAAACCCTTTTCAGCATTCATACAAACAGCTTCTTCATGGCTAAACCCACCTATGTTCTAGAAATATCTGCCAAGCATATGTAAAAAAAAAAAAACAAAAAAACATATTATTGGCATTTTAGCCTACAGGACCACAAAGTATATAAAACAGAGCAGTATGTAAAATCTTACATTACATTACAAAAAAATAAACAAATGACTTGTGTTGGCAATAATAATTATAGCTACTGTGATGACAACATCACTTGTAATGTATGCCTGTTAACCTCTTTCCTCTCTATGCTTCCAGTGCTTCCTATCTCAACATTTTTTGTGCAATGCCATTTGTGTGAGTATCTCCCTTCAACATTAAAATACTCAAATGCAAGTTCAGAATGTTTTAATCAACAATGACTGCCCTTCCAACAAGGCTTTGCAATACTAATATGGTGCATCATCATGAAACTGGGACAATATGTTTGTCATTCAAAGCACTTTGTTAAATGTCCGGTTAGATTGATCTATGTGCAAAAAAAATAAATAAACATGGAATTGGTGGCAGATTTCTGCAGAAACACACCCAGCCCATCCAAGGATCAAGGGACTCTTCCTATAATAAGATGGGTCAGATCAGACTCTACTTGCTAAGGAAAATTTTATCTTTTTGAGTAATGGTGCACTTCTGAAAACCTTATTTGACTTTCAGGTGGTAATCTTTTATCCTGAAATATCTTATATACTGCTGAGATGGAGCAGATGGATGAGTTCATCAGGCATCTCGATCGACTCAATGAAGGAGGAGGGAGATAGGAGCCCTGAAGAGTTGTTGAAAAATGTCTCCCAACTCACACATAATTACTTCTGCAGAACAAAAGTGCCCCTTCTGCAAAAAAAACATGCTATATCCTGTTTGCATGTTAGCGCAATTATCATATATCACTCTCCTCAGCAGTTTTTAGACTTTTTAACTATCACTGCTACCAATAGGCGCAATAACTGTTTCCATCACTTTTCTTATTAGACGTTTTTTCTGTTCTTGAAAAATACTTGGTTTTTTTAGCACAATTATTATTGTGTATACATTTATATTTAGTTGCTCATCTAAATGTATGAAAATATCATATTTTAATAACTGTCGTATGTTTATGTCTTTAATAGCCTGTTTTTTGTTTTGTTTTTTCTCTTTTTTCTATCACTTTGCGCCTGTTATTTTGCAGCCAAATACACCTGCATTTTCCCACAAGGGATAGTGAAGGGATATTTATTTCCTATTTATTCTACTCTATTTCTATTTTGGTCTAGTCTATCACAAGTTGTATTTTATAAGTTTGGTGTTATGGTTAATTGAACAATAAAAGTTTAGTACTACATAAGTTTTCCAAGTGTATATACACAATAATATAAAAAACATAAAAAAATCTGGTGTTATATACTTTATTTTTACACATTAAAAAGTTAATTCAAAATCCAAACAAAGCCAATAATATACAGAAGTTATTTATCCTAGTCTTCTCAACAACTTTAAAAGTCTGTAATGTTTCAAAATACAATGAAACTGTAACCAACAGGGAGGGAAGAGGTGGTGCTTGGACTTAAGGCATTTCAGAAATAATAAAATGCAACCTATTTTAAAACTAAAAGCTCTGGAATGACCAATAATGAAGTGAAATCAAATTATAATGTTTTGGTTTTCCGTACTCACTGTTGTCCTTTCTGAGATCTAAAAAGCATTTCTCTTCTCTGAGAACATATACTTTTTAAAAGCAAAGAGCAGAAGGACAAACTGGAGGGATAAGGGGTGAGGTGGAAAATGGGACAGCTGCATGAAAGACTCAGGGGGCTGCACAACTAATCACCATAATTCACCAAAATATACTTTAAATTAGTAAAATAACCGTTTAAAAGAGTGAAAAATGACTTTCAGATGTAGTTGTACCACCCTGCTGACTAACAGAGGAGGAGTTAGACCACAGATGGGTTGGACAAAAAGTCAGAGTGCAGACTTTACCTGCAAGGTCAGCACCTATATTCTCTGGCTGAGTGAAGCCAGACCCGAGATGAAGAGACATGCAGACACGGGCAGTGCAGCATCAAAGAAAGAGCAAAGCCACAAAAACCACAAACATATAGAAAAAGACCAATAGAAAGCAAAAACAACAAAAGCCTGCATGCAAAGACACCAATACATAATGTACCAAACACAGTGAAAAAAGCACTTTTTGGGTTTATCTAAATGTAATTTCAGAATGCTGGAGTATATTATGTGAATAACAAGTCTATATGTGAAAGGCTGCATCCAAGAAATCCTTAATTTAGGTTATCAGAAGAAAGGCTGTATCTCCTCTGTAATAAAAAAAGAGTGTATGGAAACAAAGCTAGTTAATATTAAAACCCATATGAGCAGCTCTCCTTACAGTAAACGCTTTTATGTCACAGAGTAGCTCAGAAGTACAGGGGCTTCTGTTTATTTGAAGTTTAAAAATACATTAAAACAAGGGGTGACAGCAGCCAAATGACTGACTGACTCTGACTCACTGATTGAATGACTGAATAAAATGAATGACTCACTCACCCACCGACTAACCCCACCACCAAGTGACCCCCTTTACTGACTCACTTACTCTCTAACCAGTCACCACCACCGATTCACTACTTTGTCACTCCTGAGCCACCACCACCACCCACTCACCTCACCCACCGCATCACACCACTCACACGCCATTGCTAGGTTACTAGTAAACATGAGTCACTCTGAGTCAATCACTGACTCACTCCACTCATTACTGACTAACTTTTCACTCAGTT
Organism: Cyprinodon brontotheroides; assembly: GCA_018398635.1. NCBI lineage: Eukaryota > Metazoa > Chordata > Actinopteri > Cyprinodontiformes > Cyprinodontidae > Cyprinodon > Cyprinodon brontotheroides. The sequence goes on along the minus strand of JAGKQL010003827.1, from coordinate 1,217 downwards.
ATTGACTCACCTCGCAGACTCCCTCACTGTCTCATTCACTACTGACTCAGTCAATCACTGACTCACTCATTGACCTCACTGGACTTAATCTCTTGCTCACTAACCTATTTTTAATATTTCCCACACGTTCTCACCTCTGACTCACCTCTCACTGACATTCTTACTTACTTGTTCACTCACTTTGACTCACTCACGCACATTTTACTGAATAACTAGCTCGCTCAGTCATTGACTCACTCACTTACTCTCTGACTCATTCACGATCTGACTCACTCTGACTCACTCAGTCAATCACTGAATCACTCACTCACCATTTACCAACTTCAACTTGCACACCTCACTCACTCACTCACTCACTCACTCACCTCCCACTCACTCACTCACCTCACTCACTCACTCACTCACTCACCACTCACTCACTCACCTTTTTATATTCTGTTTGAATGGCTCCAAACTTGTCCTTTGCCAGTTTGACAATAAGATCTGCAATGGTACAGAAAGGACAAACCATCTCATTTTCAGAAAATAACAGGCACTATCAAAACCTCAGTTACATTGGTTTCCCTTCTATTACAGAAAATACATCCACAAATTCCTTAAATGTATTCCAGCGCATAAACATATATGCCTCTATAGTTCTATATACATTATCTATGATTTGTCTTGAGTTCCTCTTATTAAAAATTTTTACATCCAGTTTCTCTAGTTTACACTAGACCTCTAATATAAAAGACATACAAAATGTTGAATCTTGTAAAGACCATATGTTTTACCATATTTTTAGAGCAGTGTATGGGTCCATTATTTAACCCATCAGTCTCCCCAAATCTTCATCACTGATCTGTTTGCTGCATCTGCTAATATCTAGTTCTTGAACTCCACCTAATTTATCAGTAATAATGCTTTTCACAACTCAAACATACCAATAAAAATATTTATCAGATTTACAATGTATCTGTATAAAAGAATGCATCATTTTGTTTCCATGGTACACAACTGGAGAACAAGGCAGGGGTACCCAGATGGTTTTGGTAAACAGAGGCTGTAAATCATGGTTTATCAAATCTGTAAAAGATACAACTTATATGGGAGGTTTTGGCAGCTGGAGACTGTTCTGAGGTGCCGAGTAAGATACGTGAGGTAGGTAAAGATGAGGCAGAGGACAAGAAAACTAAAAAGGAAGAGACTGAATCTATGTCTTCCGAGAAAGAGAACAA